>CABHPP010149022.1:62083-144367 GCA_902168425.1 Peromyscus attwateri | reverse complement strand
AGAAAGAAAGAAAGAAAGAAAGAAAGAAAGAAAGAAAGAAAGAAAGATAGAAAGAGAAAGAGAAGACTGGGCGTGGGGTTGAATAAAGATGTTTGCATGTCTCACTTCTTCTCATCAGAGCTATGGTGTCTCCTTCCTGTATAGTCTTGTGCAGAGAAAATGAGAAATAGGGCCAGATCCCCTCTTTCATCTGTGCCTGGGCCCCTGGGAGGAATGGTGCAGATGAGCCGACTTTGAACTCAGGGACTTGTCATAAAAAGTTTGGCCTGCCACTGCCATCCCCAGTAGCAGCTAGTCTTGGGTTCCCAAGCCACTGGTCCAGGCTTCTCCACAGATGATGGTGGTCTCGTTGTTTGACCCTCTGACCTTCTCAACTGTCTGCCCTCCCTGGTGTTTTTTGTACCCTTGTTATGGTCCTCACACTAAATGTCCAGCTTAGGTTAGTCTCTAGATATAGTTGCTGTTCATTGAACCATCTCCGATGGGGCAGTGATGTAGGAAGACAATTTTTACCCGTGGAAACAATGGTCCTCTCATGACCTGATCACCTCCACATTGCAGAGACGGGACAGAACCGGGTGGAGGAGGGGGTTGTCATCTCTCAGTCCCAGCTGGGAGCCAGGAGAGACAGGGCCATAAGCAGCTTGAACTGACCCTAGCCAAATAGAAGATGGTAAGTATGTTGGAACAACATAGTATGTGGAAGAGACCCAGAACAGCTAGAAGAACTGGGGGTTCAGGGTCACCTCTGCTGTGTGCTCATGTAAGGGTCTGGAGGCCCCTGCACTGCTGTCTCCAGCCACTCCTGTGTGTCCCTCATCTGGCTTCTTTCCCAAGGACCTTCCCATGGCTGGAGGCTGGTTGGTTGGCTGTTCTCTGCTCTAACTGCTTCTCTCTTTTGCTGTGAGCTGTGGTGGAGTGGGGTTCTCTTCCTAGGTACTCTCCACTGCAGAGCAGGGGCTGCTTGGGGGCTGAAGCACTTCATCTCTCTTGACAGAATGATTTGCATAGTTAAAACCAAAGGCCACTTGAGATGTATAAAGGCACAGACTGGCTCCCAGTGTAACTGAGTCCAGCTTTGCTGGTGGGAACAGTGAGTCATCTTTGAAGGGTGGTGATGCCTCTGAGATTGTCTAGTCACATCCTTCAGCAATCTTACCTGAATACAGTTTCTCTCCCTCAACACACGGGCAGCGTGAACTGGCTGATTCCAGATCTCCATCCTGCTCGTGAGGTGTTCCTTTGGAGCGCCAGTACTGAGTGGCACCCCTGGCTGTAATTTTCTTTCCACTTCTCCCTCTTGAGCTGTGAGAATCCCAAATGGCTCCTTTCTTTGCCAACTACACTCTCAGCCTCAGTCATCCTTGGCAGAGACCACAGGGGAACGGTCACACCTTACCCGCCGACTTCTGGATTCCTTTTTTAACCTTGGAAGGGACGCCACTGGGGCTGGCAGTTCTCAGTAACTGTGCTATGCTCTCACTGGGTCTCTCATTTCCTCTTCCATGCTGGAGGGAGTCACGAATATTCAATAGGTGGGCATATTTGCCCACTGTCCAGGGGCTATTGAGAGAAAGCAAAAACAGCAGAGGGTGTAGGGTTCCCAGGATGCTAAACCTGACATGTTCAAAGCCACTAGTGTACCCAGCAGGGCCAGCTCTGGTCCAAGAAGATACATGCTTAGAATCTTCAGGACTAATGTAGCTATGGGTTACGACCTACAGCACATGCAGAAACAATTTAGTCCTGGCATGTGCTTTCTTTAAAAAGGACAATCCATTTTACTACTTTTAGCTATGTGTCTATGTATGGGGTATGCACACATGACTGCAGTAGCCACAGAGGCCAGAAGAGGGCGTTAGCTCCCATGGAGCTGGATTTACAGGTGGGATGTGGTGAGCTGTTCAATGTACATGCTGAGAACTGAATTTGGGTCCTCTGGAAGAGTAGTCCACATTCTTAACTGCTGGGCCACCTCTCCTCCTCCCTGAAATATACTTTGAACCAAGAACTATGCAAACAAGATAACCGGATTTGCTACAGTGGACATGATTTCTTGGTCAGAGTCTGAAGATGGATAGCTTTTGTGAATCTAACCATATCTGTACATCAAAACTTCTGACATTCTTTAAGTAAAATCAGAGTGTCAGCTTTGTCAGGAGAGACATTTTTGAAGCCTGCCAGGATTTCCCATATGCTGTTGAAAAACTGTGTCCCTTAGAGAACCTATTGCAGGGCCTTGGGGAATCCAAACTTACCACTCGCCACTTGCTACTCTTTCCGTGAATCTGAGAAAGTTTATTATAATTCTGATTTCTAAACTCTGTGTGTGTGTGTGTGTGTGTGTGTGTGTGTGTGTGTGTGTGTGTACATACACATGGACTCACATGTATGTGCTGGTGCATGCAAGTTCATGTGTGTAGGGGTGTCAGAAAGCAATCTCTGGTGTCGTCATGTGGAACACTGTCAATACCCTTTGGGAAAGGGTCTCTCAATGGCTTGGAGCTCACCAAGGCTAGGCTGCCTGGCTAGTAAGCTCCAGGGATCTGCCCATCTCTGTCTCCCTAGTACTAGGATTGCATTCTTCCAAATTCTTCAACATTAACAGCAAAGAAAGCTCAAGGGTTTTCATTTCAAAGTTCAAACAGAGCCACTGTAGGAGATGAAAGGCCATTCCTGTCTTCATCACCATGTGTGAACGATGGACATGAGAATTGTGTTCACAGCACTGACACATGGCTGTCTTCTGGCCTAGAATTAGCTCCCTTCCCCTCACAGACTTGTGCCTGTTTTCAAAAGGAGCAAGACTCATTTTTGTACCCTTGTGTTGGGCAAGATGCACTTTCTCTAACTCACTAGCCTGTGTCTGCCCTTTGAACTCTTGAATCCAGCCCATGGAGGCCCTCAGAGGTGAAGGGCGTTGGGTAATGGTTCCTGATGGAAAAGCAGGAAACGGAGCTTAGTCTCGTTGGCTCTGGAAGCTGTTGGGTCCTGGAGGCTCACACTTGAGACCAACACAAAGGCTGGACTGGCTGCTACTGCTCTGGCTGACAGATGAGTGCGTCCCTTTTCAGCCTCGATGGGCTGCTTGGCCCTGCATCCCTGCCCGCCCTTTCTCCTTCTCTGTGCTTCCTGAGATTCTTCGCAACCCATCAAACTCGACTTCATCCTAGTCTGTAAATTGCTGGTCACAAAGATAACTTTTCCCAAATTAAAAATTATTATTTATGCCTGAGATTTTTTTTTTCAAGCTTGTAGATGCAGAGAGAATGGGACCTGATAATCCATGAGCCAGTTACCCAAAAATGATCAACTATCAATTATCAATTATCTTCCTCCAGACCACTGCCATGATTTTGAAAATTTACTTTAGAGGGTTAAGAGAGATGGCTGTGCAGTTAAAGAGTGCTGGCAGCGCTTGTGGAGGACCCATGTTCGATTCCCAGAACTTACATGGCAACTCACAACTGTTTGTAACTCTAGTTCCAGGGAATCCAACCCCCTCTTATGACCTCTCTCGGTATTGCACGCCATAGTGCACAGGCTTTCATGCAGGCAAAACACTAAGACACGTACAATAAAAGAGAGAAAGAAAAGTAACTTGAGAGGAGATACACTGAATAAAAGTCACAGCTTTCAGCACATGCCTGTGGCATTATTCCAGTGTGGTGGGATTTTCATAGACACGCTATAGTGATAGAGAGTCACTTGTGTCTGGATTACGTGGAGAGAGATGTTCTGCGAGCCTTAGTGGGTGATTTGTTGCCCAAATAATGATGGTTACATGGATCTCTGCATCTCTGCATGTCTTAAGACTCCTAAAAATATATACTAACTTATTTGTATACCCACATACCTCTGTGTGTGTGTGTGTGTGTGTGTGTGTGTGTGTGTGTGTGTCTGTCTGTCTGTCTGTCTGTCTGTAGATTGCATGATTATATAGATTTATAAGAGGACCCAAGAAACTCTTCACATGGGACTTTAACTAAGAATTGCCATGGGGTTTTAACGCCATCTTGGATCACTTTATCTGAGACAGTCTGCTATGACAAGCCAACCTCACTATTCCTGCCTCTTCTCGAGCAAACAGGCCTCCTGGGTTGACTCTGGTTCCCTAAGCTGTGCTGTTCCCTCTGAAACAGTTGGAGAAGGCAACACAAGCTGCTGTAACACACAGCCCTAAGTCTCAGATGCCTAGCACAGTCAGGACGCCCTAGTTCACACTGTCAGTGACCCTGGGAAGACCGTCATGAGGAGGGACCTCAGTTGCTCCTGGGCATCTGCCATCCTATAGGATTCAAATCCTTCACATCCAGCCAGCAGATAGGGAGTGAGCGACGGAGGACCATGACGGAAGTCTGCTTTATCCCTGAGTGGCAATCACTTTAGCTTGAAGGCCCTTGACCCCCACATGGTCACCTAGCTAGAGGAAGTGGCCAACTGTGGAGACCCAGGTCGGGCTGAGGGTGCCTGGAAATCTCTCTTCTTTCCTCCTTGATTTATACCTGATCTTTAAAGGAAAGCCCCTTTTCCCCAGCTCCAGATCCCTTTACCAAAAGGGTCTATCTCCTCCTAACTGATTGCTACCTCAAACATATGTTTTCATGCTTATGCTGTCACCATTAGGTGGGAATGCACTGGGGCAGCCTGGGGTCCCATAGTCAGAGGCACAATTTGGACCTTCCTGGTCCTTATGACATGCGTCGCTCAGCTTTCCTTCTCTGTAATAGAATGAGAATCGACTTAAATGGAGGAAGGATGTATTTGGCCCATTGTTTCAGAGATTTCCATCTGTGGTTCATTGTGTCTGCTGCTTTGGAGCCTATGATAAGGCAGAGCATCATGGCGGAGTACATGGGATTGGCCACTTCTCACATCACGGTGATCGGGAAGCAAAACGAGAGAGGAAAAGATGGATGACCCTGGTGACCTACTTCTTTTTCACCAGACCCTACCTCCTCCTAAAGCTTCTACTGTTTCCCCCAACAGCACCCCAACTGGGACGAAGCCTTTAGCACAACAGCTTGAGGGGACATTCAAGATCCAAGCTATTGCTGCATGTCTGTGTGGGGAACCCTTCACCCAGTGGGATCTGTCCTGGCCCTGCTACACACTCTCTGGGACCTGTTATTAACTCTAGAAGGCAAACCAAACCCCTGTGCTGTGCTGTGCTTGTCTGCTGGATGTAAACTAGCTATTGTTTATTATAATATCCTCAATGGAGCCTCTCCTTCTGCTTCACCTAAGTCCAGCCTCTTGGTGAGTAGGAGCATCCAGCATGGTGCCTTTGGGAAGCCAACTCCCATCCTCACTGTGTCTTCCCTTTACACCTCAGTTCACCTGACTTCTCATTTCCCGACAACTCGTTGCTAATTTAATTGTCTAATATCCAACTTCCCTTCACTTGGTTCCAATGAACAGTGCCCTGGGGGTGCTGAAGGCAGCTTCTGCGCCCTGGGGGAGGCCACATGTATTTCTCCCTTGCTGCAAAATACTCACCCTTCATATCGGAAGCACGTTATAATGACCAGTTTACCACTGCCAAAGCATGTCTTGTTCACTAAGCAAGAACACGCCAGCCATCTTCCTTCAGTACTAATGCTGGCTCCCAGAGTTGAAACATGTTTCATTTGAGGCCAGGAATCTCTGCTTTTCTCTCCTATTTGGAAGGGCTGTTACACAACAATATTTTTATACATTCTCTCAATATTTACCTATTCTTTGTTTTCTCTCGTTCTCCTGCCAACAGGCATTTTCAGTGACTCCACAACCCTATGAGGGAATCATCAGAAACATTTCCAAGAGTTTTTCATGAATGCTTCCAGATTCAGATGATTTCTCCCTTCCATTTTGCAAATGGGGGAGAGGTAGGATACAGAATCTGCCAACTGTACATATGTGTGTTCTCCGGATCCTTCAGCTCTGGGTTCCCTCGGGCTCGCAGCCTACTATGAATGTCTGCTGGAGCTTGGGGCAGCTGAAACTATTGTTTCAAAAGCATACCCACAACAAAGAAGTTTTGCGCTTTATAGAGCCTCATCAGGAGAATTAAAATAGAATGTATTTCATACCAAACGAGAAAATGATTAAATTTCCCTCAAGACCCCACCACTGCAACGTGACAGCTCTTAATTATAGAAAGGAGTCAGAATTTCAGATTGGCACATTTTCTCAAAATGAGCTAAAACATACTGTCACTTTGAAGTTTTTAATGATTAGGCAATAGATAAAATCAAAGTAGGCAAAAGATAAAAAAATCGGAGTGTGTGTAACATGCTTATTTTAGCTGAGTCTAATGGGATGGGTGTGTCCTCCCGCCTGCTAAAGAGGCTGAGGCAGGGGAAATCACACATTCAAGGTTAGCCTGGTCAACTTAGTAAAACCCTGTGTCAAAATGAGAAGTAAAACGGGGGGCTGGGGACATGGCTCGGTGTTGGAGTGCTTTCCTAGCATGCTCAAGGCCATGGGTTTAGTCCTTAGCACCCCAAAAGTGGCATTTTTTTTCTGTTTTTTTTTCGAGACAGGGTTTCTCTGTGTAGTTTTGGTGCCTGTCCTGGATCTCGCTCTGTAGACCAGGCTGGCCTCGAACTCACAGAGATCCACCTGGCTCTTCCTCCCGAGTGCTGGGATTAAAGGCGTTCACTCCCGCCCAGCAGGCATGTTTTATATATGCAGAAAAAGCACCATGCACTGTGCGTGTGAGAGGTAGACAAAGGTGTAATGAGTTTTAAGCCACCGAGATGTTTATCACTCAGTTTGCAAAAGTCTAGAAACTCTCACGAAACTGTTTGCAAATATCTCGACAGGCCACAATATGCTAACTTATTCATCCCTTGTGTAGAAGAGGTCGGCATTTTAAGCAGGAAATTAAAATGCTAATTTCCCTCACTGACTGCAAGAGTCCGAATCCCTTCTGCTTTCTTCTCTTCCTTCCACCCCATTTCATCTCACCGATACCTTGGTTTCTGGCTCTTTGCTTTCCTGCATCTCCTGAGCCCAGCTTGTGCAGCCTAAGGACTGCAAAGTCCTTGGGTGGCTGGGGCTCTCCATGCTGATCTAGCTACACTCCATAGTTGCCTTCCTTCCTTCCTTCCTCCCTCCCTCCCTCCCTCCCTCCCTCCCTTCCTTCCTTCCTTCCCCTTTTAAGTGTGTGTGTGTATATATGTGTGTGTTGTGTACATGTGAGTGTGTGGGAGCACGTATGCACATAGATGGATGGGGACTGGTCAATATCAGATTTCCTCCCCAGTTACCCTCTGAAAGCTCTTGCATGTGGGATGAAGTAGGTCGCTGAAATGGGTTGTTGGGGGAACAGAGTTTATTAGAATACTTAATGCCCCACGAACAGATGGTCCAACAACAGCGTGGTAAGGCCTCTGAGGAGAGCTAAGGTCCCAATTCCAGAGACAGACAAGAGAGCATGGATGGGTGCTCTGAAGAGAGCCCAAATGGCAGAGTCAGGGTCTTTTCTTACAGCTCTCTGAAGACATTGGCTTCAGAGCACAAACCTAAAACCAGATTCTCGGATTCCCTGGCAGGAGGCAGGGAAAGGGTTGGGGAGCAGGCTGTGTAGCCACTGATGCCCCCTGGGATGTAAACTCCCATTCCCAGGTGCAGAACCCGGAAGTGTGTTCCCGAGGGATTCACAGACCTTTTCACAGCAGGTGCCTGTCAGTGTCTGTGAGAGGCGAAGGGCTGCTGAGGGTGTTGTGTTCTGAGCAGCAGCCGAGTGGAGTCTAACTTTACATTCCAGCTTTGCTCACTGCGTCTTTGGAGACGGGGTCTCTTGTGAATCAGGCCTACTGGCCAGCAAGCTCTGCGCATGGCTGTTTCTTGGGTGCTGGGATTACAGCCACAGGCTGCCACTCAAACTTAGCCTCTGAGGTTTGTAGGGCAAGCAGTGGACTGACAGAACTGTCTCCCAGTCCTGAGCCAGCTCTCCTTGAATATCACTGCTGTTTTATGAGTGGTAGCAAGTTGTCACAGGACAGTTATCCTCTCTGCCTAGCTGAAGCAACGCTGTTAGGGTCGAGGTAGGGTAGAGTGAAACCTACCTCAATAAAGTCATTGTAGGCAGAGGATGGCACTGTCTGCAGATTGTTGCCCTTGTCCCCTGTTGCTGTGACAAAATGTTCTTACTAAAAGCGACTTAGGGGAATAAAGGTTTTATTTGGCTTACACTCCCAGACCACAGCCCGTCATTGGGGGAAGTCAAGGCAGGAACCCAGGAAGGAGTTTGAAGTAGACACCATGGAAGAATGTTGCCTGCTGACTCTTGCACAGGCTGGCCTCAAACTCACAGAGATCTGCCTGCCTCTGCCTCCCGAGTGCTGAGGATTAAAGGCGTGCGCCACCACCGCCCGGCATTAGCTAGCCTTCTTATAGAGCCCAGAACTACCTGTCTAGGAATGGTACCGCCCACAGTGGCTGGCCCTCCTGCATCAGTTAACTATCTAAGCCATTCCCCATAGACATGTCCACAGGCCAGTCTGATCTGGCAGTCCCTCAGTGGAGAGACTTTCCTCTTAGATGACTCCAGGCTGTGTTAACTCAGTGCCAATAGGGCAGTTGTTATCAAAAGATAGAGCATGTTGCCTCAGTTAGGGTTTCTATTGCTGTGAAGGGACACCATAACCACGGCAACTCTTATAAAGGAAAACATTTCATTGTGTTGGCTCTCTCACGGTTCAGAGGTTCAGTCCATCATGGCAGGGGGCATGGCGGCATGCAGGCAGGAATGATGCTGAAGAAATAACTGAGTGTCCTACATCTTGCAGGCAACAGGAAGTCAACTGACACACTGGGCAGTATCCGGAGTATATGAAACCTCAAAGCCCGCCCCCACAGTGACACACTTCCTCCAACAAGGCCACACCCACTCCAACAAAGCCACACCTCCTAATAGTGTCACTCCCTATGAGATTATGGGATTATGTGATTATGGGGGCCAATTACATTCAAACTACCACACATGTCTATGGAAAGGAAGCTGAGATTAAAGTTACCCTATGGAGAAGGTTTATTAGAATAACAGTAGCATGAAAGACATAAGCAGCCATGGCGGTTCCCTGGAGGGAAAGAGCATAAACCCTTAGGCCCAAAGAACTAAAGGGTATTTCTTGTTCTTACAAGTTATTTTAGTGAGGAGTGGACGGGAGAGAAGGAAGTTACTCACCATACGACAGAGCCTATTGCTAGATATCAGAATCCCACTGATACAAGTCTAGCTGTACCACCAGGTGGAAGCTAGCAGGGTAGGCCTTGTTTCCAATGGCCAAAGGGGAGTGAGGGGACGCCATTCTTTTAAGATTGGCAAGTGTTGCTTATTAACTCTCTGGACAGAGCTGCAGGAGTGTGGGCTGAACTCTTGGAGTGGAAGAGGGGCAGCTGGAGGGTCTGTCACCTAATGTAGTGCTGAGTGCTATCTGCATTACTGTGTAGAGGTGATAAGGCTGTAGAGTTAAGAATGCAGGCCCTGGGGACAGGCTGCCTGATTCTTTTGCATCAGAGCCCTCTCCATCATACAAAGATGACAACAGAGTCTGTGGCTCACGAGAGTTCGAGTGTTCAAGTTGCCTAGAACAGAATCCCATCTTGTGGTGACTCAGTGAGTATGACTTATGGCTGTCATTGTTGATATTGTTGGACCAATATCTGAGGATTGACAATGAGTGCCTTTTAAATTTTATTTATTTTTTTATTTTATTTTGTACGTATGAGTGTTTGTCCGTACATCTGTGCACTGTGTGTACGCAGTGCCTACCCGGGCCAGAAGAGGGCGTTGGATCCCCTGGAACTGGAGTTACAGGTGGTTCTGAGGCACCATGTAGGTTCTGAGAATTGAACCTGGGCCTTCACATGCTCTCAACTGCTTCTCTTCAGCCCTCTGGTAATCTTATTTCCTCATTGACCAGAATTAAGCGTTCTTACACTTTCTGAGCAAGCCTGCTCTCTAGGATATACTTGATATTTTTTTTTTTCAATGAAAATCACCGAACACTAAGAAGAGATGCATCTCAGAGGAGTTCACCGTCCCTCATTTGCAGGTCCCCTAATGGTCCCGTCAATCTGGTTCTGAGACAGTGCTGCTGTCTGCCAGGCAGGTAATATTCCCTCTTATGCTGAGGCTTTTTGTCCTTCAAAAAGCCCAGGGCTCATTTGGCTGGAGCTGCGGTGAGAACAAGACAGAACACCATCCTGAGAAAAGCTGTGCTGCAAGATCTCATCTCGATTTTCCCTGATGGCCGTCATGGGTCTTGATGTCATCATATCATCTCGCCTCCATTTAAGCCAGAGAGCAGCCATTTCTCCAGTCTTTATTTATTTGTGGGTGTGTGTTTGGTGTATATATGTTGTAACAGGCTTTCTTTTGGTCCACCAACCAGCTCCCAAATCACATCACAGAGACTTCTTATTAGTGATGAAGGCTTGGCCTTAGATTAGGCTTGTTTCTTGCTAGCTCTTAAAACTTAACCTGTTTCTCTACATCTACATTTTGCCTCCGGACATTTTACTTTCTTTCTGTGTGTCCTACTCTGTGTCTGTGGACTGACAGCTGCCTGGGTGGCCCTGAGCATCTCCCTTTCTTTCTCCCTGGTTCTCTCCTCCTTTCTTCATCTAAGCCTAGATTTCTCCTCCTATTTATTCTCTCTGCCTGCCAGCCCCACCTATCCCTCTCCTGCCTAACTGTTGGCTGTCCTGCTTTTTATTAGACCAATCAGGTGCCTTAGGCAGGCAAGGTGAAACAAATGTAACATATCTTTACATTGTTAACAAAGGCAGCATAAACACATGTAGCACACCTGCACATAGTTAAAGTAATATTCCTCAGCATAAGCAAATACAACAGATCTTTGCCCAGTTAAAGTAATATTCCACAACAGTATGTCTTCATATGTGAATCTCATCCTCAATCACTGTCCACATCATTCTTTGAACCAGGCTTTACCACCTAACTTAGAACTGCTAGTGAGCTCCAGGAGATCCTCCTGTCTCTATCCCAGTGCTAGGATTTCAGACTTATACAGCTGTGGGTAGCTTTTTAACATGGATACCGAAACTTGAACTCAGTCCTCATGCTTGACAACAAGCACTTCATCAGAGCCATCTCTGAGGCCCCTCTCCTTTTAAACTCCCGAAGTCAAGCCCTGGTAGAAGATGTGTGGGCATCATGCTTCTCCTCTCTGCCTTCCTCCTTTTGTAAGGACCTTCAAATAGTGATATCTCCTTGTGTGAGAATCTTCCAGCCCCATAAGATCTCTAGTAGCTCAGCTTGGTAACATGGAGGATGGGTTCCCTCTCCCGTATCTGGCACAAAGCAAATTCATTTGTGGACCATGGAGACAGTCACTACCTTGGATTAAAAATCACTCTTCTCTTACTGGGTCTTCACAGATGGATTGCTGTTGCTTTGCTATCAATTATTCAGAATTAATTTGTGGTCATTCTGCCAGAAACTGCTAGTTGCCTAGCCAATGTCCATCTTGCCCATTTCTTGCTAATAGAGTTCTGACTTGTCCTGGAGTCAACAGATCCATTTCAGTTCTTCTTTCTGTTGAAAGCTAAGCAGAAGTTTCTGGATGGCCCTCATTTAAGATACAAATTGTTGGAATTCCTGGCCACTCCCCCAATTACATGACTACACATGTGCTGTTCAGATGTTTAGTCATTCCCGGGCTTTATGTCCTACCTAATCCATGTGCTGTGTAGGTGCGTAATTTGCATGCAGCATAATCACAAAATCTATGCATATGCATAGCTCCATAAGCCCATATGTACATGTGCAGGGGAATGCATAAAAAGCAGAAAGGGCCCTTTCTTCTTCTCCCCCACCCTCTTTGCACATGTCTTCCACAGGCCTGATCACATTCTCTTCTGTCCCTCCCTTCTCCTAATAAAACTCTGATAGTGGGTTTTGTCATGACTCATGGCTTTTCTTGCACGGTAACAGTGCCACTTAATGGATAACATTGCGCCACCACATAAAACCAACACAGATAGCTAAGCCACATCACATACTTTCCTTGTTTCCTGCCTGATGCAACATCCCTGGTCCCTGAGCCCAGACTCAGACCTTGAGTCAGGAGACTGAGGGTTGGAATCTGAATGAGGTAGAACAGGAAGATGGAAGGTATCTGGGTCTTTGATGGATGGTTTTTCATATTTCTAGGCTTCTGTAGCTTTCCCATATCAGAATTTCTTTGAGATGAGATAAATGGGCCATCATGTCACTAAATAACCATATTTCTATCTATTAATTGTAACCCATAGCAAGCCTGATTGTAACTAGCTCATGTAGTCATCTGTCATTTCATGTTAGCCAACTGGAGCCTCGCCTCAGAGCTAAGGTTATGGGTTCTGTCTGTGCTGTCCCTTAGCTTGCTAAGTAACAAGATGACCTTCTCAAGCCTGACTTCTGTTTGTGAATAAAGCCTTCAGGAAAAGAAGAGCAGGTGGTGGAAAGCTCTGAGGACACAGAGACACAGCCTGATGCAGGGGGTGGTGGTAGTGCTGTCCTTGCCCTGCAAAAGACCTTGGAATCCAAGCCCAGAGAGTCAGGCATTTTCCCATTGCCTTTGAGAGAAAGTGTCCTGGGCAGCAAACAGCAAAAGCTTCAGCTTGCATTCAGTTTGTGCAGCTCACACTGCATCTGAAAGCCCAGGATAGCTTTCTCGCTGTTCCTCCTGCTCTCGTCCAAGCAGGACACCCTCGCGCCTACAGTTCTGATGCACTTCTGATCTGTAGACACGCTCAGCCTTGATTGTCTCCCCCTGTGTCAGATGTAACCACAGGCACCCTACTGTCGTGTAGAACCCGTGAGGATAGGAACAGCCACATTGCATGCAGGAAGCCTAGACCACAGGACGCTGGGTACTTAGCTGAAGATCTGGAGACTCCAAATCTGTCTGATGGAGCAGCAAAGGTGTGCAGTGTGAAGGGAGGTAAGGAGGGAGGGAGGGAGGGAGAGAGTGAGGGAGTGAGCAAGCAAGCAGCATACTCACCTTGTCTTTACATAGTGTCTCTTACACTTCTCTTTACCCAACTTCATGTTCAGAGAAGCGCACCCATCTGACCAAAGCCAAGTGAGATGTGTGGGTTGCAGAAAAACCAAACATAGTTGTACAAGAATTCCCTCATCTGCATTTTTACTTGCTCTGTTTACCTATGGTCGACCATAGCCTGAAAATATGGATCAGAAACTTCCAGAATAAACAGTGCCTAAGTTTCAAAGCACAGGCCATTCTGATCAGCCTAATGAAGTCTCATGAAATCCTGCTCAGCCTCACTATGGCTATCTCTTTATCCACTGAATCCACAAGGTATATGCTACCTGCCCGTTATCTACACAGTAGCCATCTCCGTTATCAGAAAAGCTATCTGGGTGTGGCAGCTCTGACTGTCAATCATGGCCCTGGTGTATAAACATAGAGAAGCTGTAAAGTAAGGGCAAAGAGTAAAAATACAATTAAGTTTTTGTCTACTTACTGTTTTGTTTTATTTTAGAGATAAGGTATTGCTATATCCCTGGCTGGCTTCAAACTCACTATGTAGCTCTGTCCCTCTCTGAACTCATCATGAGCCTCCTGCCTTAGGATTACAGGCATGTCTCACCACACCTTGCTACAATAAAATACTTTGAGGAAAAAAAACATGAACATAAATTTTGTCAAAGCATATTGTCCATAATTATTCTATTTATTGTTTATGGTTGTCCCTAATTTCTTACTGTGTCTGATTTCAATGAAGCTTTTTCATAGGGCTGTGTGGGAGAATCTATGTGCCTATGCATGGCTTGGTGCTGTCTGCTCTTGGCCTTCACTGGGGATCTGGGGTGGCTGTTGATGGAATAAGGAGGGTAGCTATGTATCTGCATAGACACACATCAAGTGAAATTATGTGTCATTCAGATTGGAAGTAGGTAAGAGTCGAGTCACCTTGGACAGCATGACTTTAGGGCAAGCACAGCCATACCCCAGCCTAGCCTTCGAGCTATGTATCCATTGCATCAAATCACCCTTCGGCCATCCATCCATCATCAGCAGTTTGGCCTTTACAGAGGTATCATAAAGACATTGTCTGCTTCTCATCTGGTGGAGCTACAGGGACTAATGGGCTAGCATGCCACCAAATTGTCACATTTTCAGACCACCAAATCACCTCCCTGCCTCTCCAATCTCCATCTCTGAAATGTGTTTTGCAATTTGTGGAAATTAGGTTTTCTGGAAACTTCTCTCTATTTGCTAAACCCGGAGTAGCTAAGGGAAGGATATGTCTACCGGCTTATAACTTCATTTCCCTCCGCACTCAATGGCTATTGGAGAACCACCCAACCTGTGTGTGTCCGTGGCTTTCAGAAAGGTTGAAGAATTCCAGTTAAGGGGTCAGTGTCAGGCAACTGCAGAGTGCATTTTTTAGAAGATACCCCTGTCCTAGCTACAGGGAGGTGAGAAGCCAGGAAGGGTAGGAGAAATAAACCGCATAGAATAGACGCTGGTGGAGAGCCGTATAGGATCCTAGAACTTCTGCATTATTCTAGGTGGTGCGGATGATGACCTCTGCCCGTGGAGTGTCCCGTCTGAACCGGTGGATTGCATTTATGGGCCTGGGAGGGAGGCTCCACCACACCTGCCGTGTGTGCATCTGCAGTGCTGGTTTGCACAGTTAGCATTGGGAACTGAGGAAGAAGTCTAGGAGGCTTAAACAGAATCAGGGCTGTGTACCGATGACAAAGACTAAAACCACCATGAGCATCAGGGGAATTTGTGGAAGCTATGCCGGAGAAATGGAGAAAAGAAATTCTAAGATATTTTCATGCCACTTTCAGTTGTTCTCAATGTTTATGCAAATGACCTAATGCTAGTGTAACCCCCTTCAACCAATAAGTCTGTTTCTACCTTCCTGATACCCTTTGCCCCTCCCAAAACATCAGCTTCCTGCTATCTCAGCTTTCTTGAGCATGCACATGTGGGCTCCTCAGACTCCCTGGTTGCCCCTTCCAGATCCATCACTACCTGAGACAGCACGCTCTTTGCTATAGTGTCTGCTGCCCATGATGGCTGGGCCCAAGCTCCTGGCTGGTGGGTTCTACTCATGAGATCTGTCTGACTCCTGTCTGTGTGCAAACCTTAGCCCATCCCTGTGCTCACTGCAGACCTGCAAGGTCACGGTCAAAGTCAAGTTCAGAGATGCTGAAGGTAGAGGATTAAGTGTAGGCACCCGGAAACTGATGACGGCTGTCTAGAAGCTCCACAAACAGCCCATTCTTGGGGAGCATGTTGAACATAGACTATCTGGGTTTAAGGTCACCCTCGGACATGTTTCCCTTTCTCTGGCCATGGCTATTTTTCTGCAGATCATTACTCCCCCACACATACTTATTTCCTGAAATGAGAGAGGCAAATGGTCCATTGCATTTGCCTTAAACATACAAGGTGTTTTGCTTCAAGGGGGGAAGGCTGTCTTCTCAACCAGTGACCTTTGACATTTAATTTAACTGGAAAAGTGTGTAAATGATGGTTATGAGGCCGCTTACACATTTACTTCCCTGCTGATGCTTGAAATGTGAAGCCAGGCCCATTCAGTCCCATTGTCGTGGAACATATTGGAGCCAGCTGTCTGTTCAGTAAAGGTTACAAGGGCTGTGTGCACAAGGAAGCATCAGGGACAGGCACAATCAATGTGTCGTCCCTAGCTGGAAGCCTGATGAAAGTGTAGATGGATACCCAGCGAAGTGTCTTCATGAGGGTGGCCTGCAAAATTGGCTATTTGTGTATCATGAGACTGAATGACACCTTGGTGTGGCAAAGCCAGAGGCTACGAGCAGGTAATACCAAAAAGACCTCCTTTTAGGGGACTGGGTGGCTCAGTAGGTAAAGTGCTCACCATGCAAGCATGAGCACCCCAGTACACAAGTAAAAAACCAGGCCCAGTGGCATCCTTCTAAAACCCTAGCACTGGTGGGGGCAGAGACCGGAGGATCCCTGGGGTGTGCAGTCCAGTTAATCTTGTCGAATTGGTGGATACCTATTTTGGTGAGAGACTCTATCTGAAAACATAAGGTGGAGGGTGACAGAGGAAGACATCTGACTTGAACGTCTGACCTTCAGGGGCACCAGCACATACACATGAACATATACAGATACCGATCCCCTACCTACATCTGATAGGCAGGTGTCTTTCCACTACATCACAGTCACCCAGCCTATCTGTACTTTACAGCAAAGAGGGATGATGAAAATCCATCCTGAAAACCTGTGGAAGCTGAATAGATGTTGCGGGGACGTGAAATCTGCAGTGTTCCTGGTGATGAGGGATTACATCCGTCTTCGTTTGGATGGGGCTAGTTAATGCTGCACTCACTGTGAGCTGAGAGACACGGGTTCTTTAGTGGCCTGTGTCTTTCCTTCCCCTGTATTTGTGGACATGTGTGGTCTTAATATCAGCGTTTTGTACCTTTTTATATCTGTGTATAACCCCTGCTATGTGCCATTAATAGTTCAGTGTGTTCCTCAAATGAGAGAGTGGGAAGTCGCTGGAAAACAGGCTAAGAGATGGAGCTTTTGTTTGGCCAAAAGAATCTGAAAGTCAGAATTAGCCAGGAGCCACAGCTGTGCTCCTGGGTTCCAATAAAATCAAGAAAGGTGGAGAAAGTCCAGTTTCTAAGGGGTGATAGGTCTTTGAGAGTGAAGTGGTTAAGTCTGTGTTGTGCTATTTCTTTATTCCTTTTTCTTCCTTCTCCTCTCTTTCCCTTCCTCCTCCTCTTCTTCCTCCTCTTCCCCTTCCTCCTCTCCCTATTCCCCCTCCTCCACTTCCTCCTTTTCTTCTTCTTCTTCTTCTTCTTCTTCTTCTTCTTCTTCTTCTTCTTCTTCTTCTTCTTCTTCTTCTTCTTCTTCTTCTTCTCCTTCTTCTTCTCCTTCTCCTTCTCCTTCTCCTCCTCCTCCTCCTCCTCCTCCTCCTCCTCCTCCTCCTCCTCCTTCTTCTTCTTCACAGGGTCTCACTCTATAGCCAGGCTGGCTGTGAACTCTTGGCAATCCTCCTGCCTTGGCCTCCTAAGTGCTGCAATTACAGGTACAAGCCAGTGAATCTGTGTGTTGTGCATTGTAGCTGAAAAGGGGGGTCAAAAGTCAGAATAAGACAAGCGTGTAGGCACATCCAGAGAGGAGGAGTACAAGAAGCCAGTCCCACTCAATGCCCGCCCTGTATGGGTGCAGAGGAATGGCAGCCATGTGCTTCCAGCATGGGGGATGCTGGCTGGCTTCCGAGTTGGTGAAGGTGCTGTCATTTTGAGAGCGTGGAGGGTAAGCCTGGCTAACTTCTTGTTTCCCTGTGTATCAGTCGTGGGTCAGTCAGTGGCTGCAGGGGAGCACTGATAGGTGAAAGGCCACCCAACCATTGCTGGGCTGTTGTGAAAAAGATTCATGAGATGATGGACGGAATGCATGAACAGGTAACTTATTGGCCAGAGGTGTTAGGAAAGATGCTGAAGTCCCACAGAGAAAGGAGGAAAAGTCATAAAAGTTTCAGAGTTTAACCCCAGAAAGTCCATTTCAAGCATGTCAAATTGACAAAGACTGCAGCCCTGGCAGCCATGTGTGATGAAAGAAGCAAGGAGGACTCCTGTGGTCAGTCCGTCCGTCCCCCTTCCTTCCTCCATTCGCCCCCACCCCCAACCAAAGAGGGAGGTCATTCTCAGCTTGAGCCGAGATGGGCATCTGCAGCAGAGCTGAGGTGCCTGTGACTCAGCTGTTTCCTTCCAGCTGTTGACTGCAGAGGTTATGCTCATTCATGGAATGGAGGCTTGGGCTAAATGTAAAGCCACTCGAAACAGCCTGAGCCTTCACAGTAAACACTGGAAAAAATGCAGTGCTCCACAGGGAACATGTAAAGATCGGAACTCTTGGCTCTCACTCAATGTACATTCCGCAGCAGAAATAAATAAATGAAGGACAGCTGGGTCCCCAGCAGGAGCTTGACACTGAGCAAAATGATGTGATTGAGGGTATGGGAAGATACTTCCCCATCTTTTGTATAAGAAAAAACATTCACTTGCAAAATAACAATATGTAAAACCTAAATACAAATATGTGTGTTGAAAATGTAATTATAGCTACAGAAATGGCAATGTACAGTTTATGTTAGAAGATACCTGGAGAGGGGCTGTAGAAATTGCTCAGCGGTTAAGAGCATTTGCTGCTCTTCCAGAGGACCTGAGTTACAGCTCCTAGCACCTACAACTAGCTGTTCACAATCACCTGTAACTTCAGCTGTAGAGGATTAGACACCCTCTTCTGGCATCTTCAGGTACTGCACTCACATGCAGAAACCCACACACAGACACACATACATACGAATAAAATTTTAAGCTAAAATTTTTATGAAAGTGAAAATGGGGGCTTCCATTTGATTTTTAATACTTTGAATTTTATTTAATTTGGGTCTTAGGTATATGAGTGCTCATTTTATTGATACGTACGAGTATATGTGGATAATAAAATGTGTATAGACCTTTATTATATAGGATAATTCAAATGAAAAACCTGAGAAATAGCGTCGACATTTCAAGATTTTTATGAAGATTAAATGACATCACTAACCACAGGTGCCCAGAATGGCACCTGTCAGTTACAAACCTTTGCCTCTCTTCCCAGAGCCATCTCC
The DNA here is from genome assembly GCA_902168425.1 of Peromyscus attwateri. Lineage (NCBI taxonomy): Eukaryota > Metazoa > Chordata > Mammalia > Rodentia > Cricetidae > Peromyscus > Peromyscus attwateri. The sequence goes on along the minus strand of CABHPP010149022.1, from coordinate 125,710 downwards.
TAAACCACTTGTAATGTATTTACTGTGAGACTTGTGAGATTGTCTGTTTGGTTTCTGTGCTACAATCAATGAATTTTCAGGGTTTTTTAAAAAGATTATTTATTTATTTATTTATTATACTTATGTGTTGGTGTGTTTACCTGTTTATATCTACCAATTATGTTCAGGAGCCCATAGACACCAGAAGTTACAAGCAATTAAGAGTTAATGTGTAGGTTCTAGAGACAGAAAAAAAAAATCACAGGCAAACAAACATAGCTGTGTCTCAATAAAACTTTATTCACAAAGGTAAATGGTTGCAGGGTCAGTAGAAATGGTTCAAATGGTAAAGTGGCTTCCATGGACTCATAAGGAATCGGAGTTCCATGCTCAGAACTAATATAAAAAGCTGGAAATATGGGTTGGAGAGATGGCTCAGTGGTTAAGAGTACTTACTGACTGCTCTTCCAGAGGACCTAGGTTCAGTTCCCAGCACCCACATGGCAACTCACAATCATCTGTAACTCTAGTTCTGGGAGATCTGGTGCCCTTTTCTGGCTTCCACAGTTACTGTACCCACATGGTTGGCACACAGATGCACATGGAGGCAAAAAAAAAAAGTCTGGGTATGGTGAGCCTCCTCATGTAATCCCAGCATGGGGGAGATAGAAATGGGTGGATCCCTGGGGTTCATTGCTCAGCTAGCTTAACCTAGTCTACTGGGTGAGTCCATGGCTAGTGAGAGGCCATGTCTCTATAGAGGTTGGCAGCATCCAAGAAATAAAACCCAAGGTTAACCCTGACCTCCATATACATGCACATATTTATACGCAGACCTGCTGCCTATGCACACAAACACACACATATGTGTGCACAAAAGAAGGTAGTCAGTGAACTCTGTCTTGCCCACTAATGTGAAGTGAGATGTAGGTAATTTGGTATCAGGCAATGCCTCTGTGTAATCCCAGAGCTCCAAGTAAGGAAGGTGCCCCTTTTTCCACTCCGCTAAACCCTTTGGGCTACGTTTTAGAGACATCCTTGTCATCACAGTGTATTTAAACATTCTTTGGCAAACAGATGTTTGCCAAAGAGCTCTTGCCATACAGTGCTGTTGTGTTTAGACCTAATAGTGAAGATGCTTAGTTACTTTTCAAAATGAATGGATCCGAGCGTGCTGGAGGGTCTCCTTGAACAGCTGAAATGTAGAAAACATAGTTCTTGTCCAATTTTGATGTTTTGTGGTGGATAAAGAAATGAAAGCTCAGGATAAGGGGGCCTGCCCCCACATCATAGGTCCGCAGTGGGTCATGTGAGCCTGCGGGAAGGAAGTGGGGCTGAGGGGGATCTGGAGGAATTTTGAAGGCGGAGGAAACATCAGGAAGCCAGGCCCAGCATCATCACTGATAGAAATGCTGCAGGGAGGAACTGCATGTTTAGGGTGACAGATGGTGCATCTGATGTCACCGGTTCTGTTGGCCCCTAAACAGCCTTGGTATCGTTCTCCGGGCTAACAAGGACAGTAACACCTGCTTGCCCCAGAGGCTGTTTTGCCTTTTATCCCTGGGGATTTGTTTCGGCCACTATAGGAAGTAGAATTTAGGAGTGTTTTGTGAGGTTAGTGAAGGTGAACTAATGGCTTTGCTCCTGAAATTGTTCAAAGGCTACAATCAAATCTCCATTAGCTAGTGCTCTCTCTCTCTCTCTCTCTCTCTCTCTCTCTCTCTCTCTCTCTTGCCGACCTCTTTCCTATCCCCCCTTCCCATCACCCCCCCACCCCCCATCAATTCGGGTCTCATCTGGCCTGATCTAGCTCAACTGGTAACATGCTTGTCTAGCATGCATGAGATTCTGGGGTCAATCCCCACATTAACAGAATGTGGTGGTACGTGGTGGCTGGAACTTCAGCACTCAGAAGGTGGAGGCAGGAGAATCAAAAGTCCCAGATCAGTCTTGGCTATCTAGCAAATTCAAGGACAAGCTGGGATACATGAGACATTGGGTGGTGTGGCAGGGGTGGGGGGTGTGGCGGGGGTGGCAGCCGAAATTAGTCAACCAGTTCATCCCAGTTTGACTTTCCTGTAGCCCCCTGCTGGCCAGCACCCACAGTATGCTTACAGTGCTTTTGTCCCAGACAGACAGTTTTCAGGTACCCCCCCCACCCCCACCCCATAGCCCCTGATTGGACAGAACTCCTGTTTTGTGGGTTTATTTTTTTCTGCTTGGCTTAAGGTGGGATGGAGCCGTGTTAGTGTCTCTGAGGCATGTGCAGTTCATACTCGAAGAATTTTCATGAGATAACTCAGTTCAGTAAGCCATAAAATGAGACACAATGAGACGCTGGCACCATGAAAATCCAAAAATAGCATAATAGCCCCTTAAGACACACACTGCAGGACATTGCATTGTAAGAGGGGAGCTCATTCTCTGAGCAGGCCTGACAGAATGCATCTGGAGGTGATGCCTGATGGAATGAATAGACTACAGTCAGAGCCTGCCCTACAGCACAGGCAGGTCCCCAGGAGTGTGTCCCACACTCTGAATCACTGGGCCCTGGCAGGACAGGTACATTGACAGAGAGGATGGACACCAGTGGTTACTCTAGAACAGTGGTTCTCAACCTTCCTAATGCTGTGACCTGACACTTTAATACAGTTCCTCATGTTCTGGTGACCCCCACTCATAAAATTATTTTCATTGCTACATCATAACTGCAATTTTGTAACTGTTGTGAATCGTAATGTGCTTTCCAATGGTCTTAGGCAACCCCTGCAAAAGGGTTGTTTAATCCCCAAAGGGGTCATGACCCACAGGTAAGAACCACTGCTTTAGAATCATCTGAATGAAACTAACTTGATCCAGATGTGATTCTGGAGACATTTTCCTGTGTGGACACTGGGAGACCAATCAGAGATCACAGGAAAGGTAGAAAATAACCTGGTTGGGCTCTGAGAGTCATACAGATGGCCTTAGTGAATGCCTGTGGTCTCTTCCTGACCAGTCTTGCTTGTAGGAGTTATCAATCCATGCATCTATCCATCCATCCATCCATCCATCCATCCATCCATCCATCCACCCACCCACCCATGCATCCATGCATCCATGCATCCATGCATCCATGCATCCATCCCAGTTCATTGGGAGCCTTGTACTCAAGCTTCTGGAGACATTAAGATGAGTCAGCTGGATGGGAGACTGTTCTGGGGAGCTGGACTTCCACATTGCTAGGAATGATGCAAGTGGGAAGAAGAGGGACATAGTAGGAAGAAGAGAGGCATGGTGGGAAGAAGAGGGGCATGGTAGAAGAAGAGGGGCATGGTGGGAAGAGAAGGGGCATGGTGGGAAGAAGAGGGACATGGTGGGAGGAAGAAGGGCATGGTGGGAAGAAGAGGGGCATGGTGGGAAGAAGAGGGGTATGGTGGGAAGAAGAGGGGCATGGTGGGAAGAAGAGAGGCATGGTGGGAGGAAGAGGGGCATGATGGGAAGAAGAGGGGCATGGTGGGAGGAAGAGGGGCATGATGGGAAGAAGAGGGGCATGGTGGGAAGAAGAGGGACATGGTGGGAAGAAGAGGGACATGGTGGGAAGAAGAGGGACATGGTGGGAGGAAGAGGGGCATAGTGAGAGGAAGAGGACATAGTGGGAGGAAGAAGACATAGTCACAAGCTAGTGCTGTACCTTTAAGGGGGCTGCATCTTGTAGAAATGTTATTTGGGGACCCTTTAGGGATTTGCCAATGTGGTGGTTGTGGGAGGCCAGCTCCCACTTTTATCCCTAGGGTACTCTTGAGGAGGAGTGAGGGATAAGAGATTTAGATAGAAATAGAGAGGAGAGAAACAGATATATCACAGGATAACCCCGGGAGGGCCTGGATCATTATTCACAGCCCCCTTCTGTCCCTCTTTTTGGAGGAATGCCAAGGGATGGAGCAAAAGACCTTCCCCCTAGCACAGCCATGTGTAGACTCTTCCAAACACCTGGTAACCACGCATGTGGTCAGGCAATCCTCTAGTGCAGCTCTGCTGGGTGAAGCAAGCTCAGATCTCACTAGGAACCTTTGTGGGCCTCCACAGGTGGGTGAGGGGTGCAGTCGTTCAGGATGGGACCAGTTCTGGTTCCCAAGGCCAAGGGGACCCATACCTTCATTGCACTTTCAGATTTTTCCCCCCAAAGCTCACTGTGACACTCTGGTGGTTATGTTGGGACCATATGGACGAAACAGGTGACTTTGAGTTTTCCTTTGAGTAATAGGAGTTACCCAGAAAGTTGGGGAGGAAGCAGAGTGCTCGAAGCCCAGGAAGGTTGAGTACCCTGAAGGGGGTGAGGCCAAGGCTGTGGACTTCAGCAAGGGTGGGCTGAAAGCTCTGCCCTACAATTCAGGTGCCTTGCTTTCAAAAGTGTGTGTGTGTGTGTGTGTGTGTGTGTGTGTGTGTGTGTATTTGTATGTGTCTCTTTCTATGTGTGTCTGTTTGTGTCTGTCTCTATGTGTATGAGTGTGTGTATATGTCTGTGTGTGTGTGTGTGTCTATCTCTGTGTGTCTGTCTCAATGTGTATGAGAGTGTGTGTGTGTGTGTGTGTGTGTGTGTGTGTGTGTATGTTTAGGTGTGTAAATCTATGTCTTAGTTTGGGTTTTTAGTGCTGTGAAGAGACACCATGACCGTGGAAACTCTTATAAGGAAAATATTTAATTGAGGGGGCTCACTTAGAGTTTCAGAGGTTCAGTCCATTGTCATCATGGCAGACAGCTTGGCATGCAGGCAGATGTGGTGTTGGAAGAATAGCTGAGAGTCCTACATCTTGCAGGCAACAGGGAGTTGACTGATTGTCACACTGAGGGAAGCTTGAGCAAAAGAGATCTCAAAGCCCCCCCCCCCCACACACACACTTCCTCTAACAGGCTGACACCTCAAAACAGTGCCACTCCCTTTGGGGGCCATTTTCTCTCAAACCACCACAATGTGTGTGTGTGTGTGTGTGTGAATTACTGTGTGTGTGTGTGTGTGTGTGTGTGTGTGTGTGTGTGTGTGTGCGTGCTCTTGTTTCATGGAGAGAAATACAAGTGACAGCATTTTCACTGTGTAAATATAGCAGGTTGATAGCAGTGACTCTTAGCAATTTTCCATCTTATGGCTGTTTAAACCAGCTTTGTGGGCCTAAGTTTGCTTAATACCCATCCCCTAGGCCCGTGAAACTGTCAGAGGTTTGGACAGGTCCCAAAGCAGGATAAAAAGTCACAGGGACTCCTAAGAGAGGAGACATGGGGCCTGACCCACGGTTTAAAGCACCATTTGCTGTGAGTTGGGCAGATGAATTCTGCAGTGCAGTGTGTGCAGATGCTGAGCTCCAAGGGAGAGATGTCCCCCGAGGATGGGCCACTGCAGACCTTGAGAGGAACATCCAGCTGGAAAATGGGGTCGGGGGACTGCTCTGTGGTCAAGCGTGTTCTTAGCACACGCAAGGCCCCAGGTTCCATCTCCATCACCAGAAAGCATGAAAACAAGAAAAGAGAAGCACTTGGTAAGATTCCACGGAGGTAGCCATGCAAAGAGCCAGGACTTGGTGAGATAATTGCTTCCTGATTTCCAAGTCCTCACAACATGAATGCTTTGTTGTTGTTGTTGTTGTTAAGACTTCATTTTTTGTATGTTCCAGGGCTAAGGCCAAAGGCCAGCACCGTTTTACAAGCCACTAGGCATTAAATCTGGACTCCCACCTGAGAGTGTTTTCTTTTATGTGTCTGCTGCCATAGGAGCTGTTCCCTCGGAGCCAGAGGAGGGATTAGATTGCTTAGCAGCAGCGGACAACTTTGTAGGGTTCATGATGGGGATAAATGAAAACTAAGATCAGAGGTGACCCCATGGTCCTTCTGAGACTCACTCTTGGAGCTGTTTGGGGCCAAAGTCTCCTTGGTGCTTAAATCAAGATGGTAATCAGACCAGGAAGGACAAGTGGCTTCATATAGTCTCTCTCTTTAGTCCCCGAGATTTTTCTTCTTTCCAGTCTGGTGGCTCCTCATACACCATTCAGTTTCACGGGGACATATTGAGCACAAGGAGCCATGTTGGGGTCTTTAAATGAAGACCATGCAAGTTATATAGCACATGTTGACGTCTCTAACCTCAAATTCGATGATGGAAAGTTTCTGTGCAATTGTCAATGGGGGAGTTCTCAGAGTGTGAGAGCCAAGAAGCTCTGAAGATGAGTGTGGGCAGAGTAGCCCATTCCTCTCCTTTATTTTGTGTGAGCCAGGAGAGGGCATTGCTGAGTTTGTACCTCGCCTCAGTGTGAGCTTCAGCTGTTGCTCTGGGTAGTGTTAATCCCACAGATGCCAGGAGAAAGACTACAGACCCAAATCATTGTCAAATTAATTAAAGCAAGTTTTTTTTTTTTTATATTCATGTACATGGACTGTCTCCCCCTAAAGCTGGGGTTCAAGAGATCAGCATTGGACATGGGTGAGATAAGGGACTTTATATTTCAGGAGTAGGGGTTTTCCAAATGGGTCATTTGGCAGGCAAATAGGTGGGGTGACAGAAGCCGAACATAAGCATAACAAGTTGGTCATAACAACCTCCTGAAATAAAGGCATGGTCGCAAGGTGGTCATAACAACTTTTTGAAACAAAGACATGATTGCCATTTCTTAAAACGGACAGTCTGAGACCTTTTGTAGTTAAGGTTACAGGTAGGACATAGCCTGATTCTTGAGAAACAGATTTAAACATAAATAGGAACGAACTTAGTTTGTCTTTACAATGAGATGTTTTTCAAGCCCAAGATGGAGGCAGGCTGGTATATCAGAAGGACCCTGGGCACATTACTCTACTTGCCCTAAAGTGGTCAATTACAGTCTTCCCCTCATAGGTTCCTGTGGCAGTTAGTAGAAGAATGTTGCCTGGAACACAGGAAGACAGACTTTGCTTCAGGCTCTTGCATTCGGGGACTAAAGCCAGAACTCCGACCTTACTGGAATAAGATCCTTGGAGGGGATTTTAGTTGCTTTTGTATTTTTTCTTGGTGGAGTATTCTGAATTAGCTATGTAGCCGAGGATGGCTTTGGATTTTAAAATTATGATTTTGATTTATGTGACTATGTGTGTTGGTGTGCATATGTGCAGGTGCCTCTGGAGGCCAGAAGAGGGTATCAGATGCTTGGGAATGGAGTTGCAGGCAGTTGTGAGCTGCCAGGTGGGTGCTGGGCACCAAGCTCCAGTCCTCTTAGAAGATCATTGAGACTCGGTAACCACTGAGCCATCTCTCAATCTCCAACCTTGTGTAGTGCTGGGATCAGAAGCAGGCACCACTGAACCCACTATGTGCAGTTTATAGTCACGGGTAAAGGGAGGCCTGGAGGGACCATTGTTTGCTAATCGTTTCCTTAAGCAAAGGAAAAGTTCTCACTTGCCCAGCAAATGGACAATTTTACAGTTTAAAGAGAAATTCCTCTGAGTTGTCTTCCCGCTCTCCCGGGGAGACTGGGTGGGCTCTGACTTCCTTGGTGGATCTCTCACAGCTGGGTGGCTCTGGGGTCTTAAGAATGTGTCCTGGGTTATAAAGCTGAGTTGTAGAGTTGAAAAGAGGCCTTTTAACCTGATTTGCATCTCAAAGGCACCACGACAAGAGCTTACTGGGGGGAATTTCGAGTGCTGAGACACTTAGAAGGGAGGCATGGTGGGGGAGGTTTGATTCCTGCATTGAGTTCTGTGAGGTGAGATTGGGAGGAGGTCCAGGCCTCCAGCCAGGGGCATGGCTACAGTTTGGTCCAGTTCAGGGGATTCTAAGTGAGGACTGTATACACAGACCATCACTGTCAGACAGTTCAGGGTAAAATGAATTTGGCAAGGATAAGTTGTCTTAGGGATGGATTCTGCCCAGAAAAGAAAACACTGGAAAAATCCCTACGTGATGTGAGATTTCTGGCTGCACAACACACAGCTTTAACCTCAAAGGGAATAAGAGATAGTTTACTCTTGAGCCAAATATATGTGACCATAGCACAGGAATATAGATTCACTTGCCCCCAATACCATGTTCTCACCTGGAAACAACTTCGTAAAATTTTTATAGTTATAGAACAAAGTCATAAATCAAAGCACTTCAAACACATCTGTGGAAACATCTGGCTTACAGGAAAGAAGGGAAATGTCTGCTTGAGGTCTCAGGTGCTATCTGCTGCCATTCTTTGCTACTGGGTTGGTGGTGGTGTGCCCATGTTGCGGATCCCCCAGAGACCACCAAGGAGCCAATTTCCGATGCAAGCACGCAAGGATCTTTTTATTTTCAGGTTCAAATCTGGACTGCCACACTGTGCTCCAATGCAGCAGATGGAGGGAAATGCAGCAGTGGTGGCAGGCTCTGGGCTAAAAGAGTTTTTAAAGGGAAAAACCACCATGTGGGAATTACATGTCTTGGTGTTTTGGGATTGGGTGAAGGGATATGGGGCGGGGTGATTTTTTGAAACTATTGGTCTAGACTTTCAGCGTGAAACCACATTTGAAACTAATTGGCTGCTTCTAGGGTATTGGTGGTGGCCCTTCCCTAAGCTGGAGTCTGTAAAGTCAAGTCTAGGCCTTCATATTGCCTTCACAGTGGCAGCTGAGAGTCTGCTAGGTTAACATATTCTAAAGGTAAATGACTGCTTAAGTGACGGAAAGAGTCAGACAACAATCTAGTGTCCCATTAATTCCCTTTTGACAAAATTATACTGAATTATACTGAATATTATTTATGACCTGTTTCTTTTTTAAAGTTTTATTTTTTGAGAATTTCATGCATGAGTACTGTATTTACATCATTTTCACTCCATCCTCCCACCTGACTTTTCTAGTATCCTCTTTACTCTCTCAAATTCAAGACCTCTTCTTTAATTAGTTGTTTTACACACACACACACACACACACACACACACACACACACACACACACTATGGTGTAATAGACAATATTTATATTTGTATGTATACATATACATATATAGATATATAAATATAACCTGCTGGGTCCACTTAGTGCTGCTCATATGTACATGTGTTTAGGGCTCACTATTTGGGACTGGGTAACCTAGCAGGGGCTTGTCACTGGAGAAGACTGATTCTTCCTCTCCCAGCAGCCTTTCATTGCCTGTAGCTCTTCGTTTAAGAGTGGGGCCTTGAGAGATTGCCCCCATTCACCCATGTGGGTGCTGGGAATCGAACCCTAGTCCTTGCAGGAGCGGTTGTTCTCGATGTTCTTAACCACTGAGCCATATCTCCAGCTCCACCAGTGTTATGTTTTTAAATAAGGAAATTACAAAGCCAAACTCATGGATTAAAATAATTTATTTGTATAATCTCCTAGGTGTTAATGAAACTGTAAAACACATTTCAAAAGAGGCAAAGCCCTGTTCTAAAACTTGATAGCGGGAGCCCAGAGAATACTGAGATGGCAAAATGATATTCCTCTTCGTATAAAGCAAACTGCTTCAGCATGCGTGTTCAAATAAAATGTTCAAACTCAGACATGCCAGGATTCTGTTTTCTTTGCAGCTGACATTTTAATTTACATGATATGCATAGTTTAGTATAGTCCAAAAAAAGATATAGACATCTTCAGGTTTATTTTCAAGACTTACTTGGAATTAAAGCTCTGTGGATGATTTGTAACTTCAGAATCATTGGTGTGTGTGTGTGTGTGTGTGTGTGTGTGTGTGTGTGTACAAGCAGGCATGCACCCAGGGTGACCATGTGTGTCTCTCTGTGTGTGTATGTGTGTAAGCAGACAAACACCCAGGGTGACCATGGGTCAACCTCATGTGTGGTTCCTCCTCAGATTCTGTTTCTGAGCCGATGTCTCACTCTGAACTGGACACTCACCATTTCAATGAAGCTGGCTGTAACCAGAAGTTTCTCTGGTCTGCCTGGCCCTAAGGTCCAGCAGCCACCTATAAAATAATCACTCAGAGGCTTAATATTACTTGCAAATTCTATGGCCTATTGGCTTAGGCTTCTTGTTAGCTAGCTCATGACTATTAACCTATGTATCACCACATATTCTGTGGCTTTATCTGAGTCCCATTACATGCTGTTTTTTTGGACAGCAGTTCAGCTTCTCCCCCCACTCTCCTTTCTCCCTTCATTATCTCTCTTGGATTCTCCCACCTGGCTCCATCCTGCCCTGACATAGGCCAATGCAGCTTTATTTATCAACCAATCAGAGCAGCACATATTCACCGCGTACAGAAAGACATTCCACAGCAGCTGGCCACTGAGCTGGGAGTCTCTTGGCTGCTCCTCCTCAGTGTTGAGAATAGAAACACACAACACCTCGCCTGGCTTCTGGAAATCAGACCCAGGTCCTCAAGCTTGCGCAGTGGGCACTTTTCAGACTTAGCCATTCTCCAAGGCCCTCACGTCATTTCTTAACCACCTAGTTGGTACCGGGACTGAATTGGCAGAAGAGTGATAGAGATTTACAATACGCCCCCATGTCCGGTGGACCTAGTCACTTCCGCCTAGCCATTTCCGGTTCAAAACGTTTCGCGTGACCAGGACCCTGTGGCTTTGCATGGTTGCATAAAGTGCTCAGCGCGACCATGTGATCTATGGGCATGCGTGGAGTAGCCACATGAGCCTGTGTACGCAGGCGCAGGCCCAGCCTTTATAAGCCAGCGCCATGATTCCCGGCTCCTCTTTTTAACCACGTGTGTTTCCACAGGCCTGTCACGTCTGTCTCTCTTTCCTATCTTAATAAAACTCTTGTTAGTGGATTCTGTCATGTTTCATGACATTTACTTGCAGGGTAAGAGCACCGCAAATAACTAACACAGAGGATGGACACTCACTGGTGTTCCTGCAGTGGTGACCATGATTCCTTAATGGACAAGCTCCATTTCTTCCTGGTCTAGCGGCATAGAGAGATAACTTGGGAAGAAAAAAAGTTAGATAACTTGTCCTGTTAACTTATGTGAAAACAAAACCTCAAGAGTTATTGACTGAACCCTTCCGACTGAATATTTTTAAGTTTTTGGGGCAAAGGCTTTGAAAGCTCCAGGGTTTCTTCCTAGTTGCTCCCAAGTTTGTGAAGAGCCCATCTGTGGTTCTGTAGTAATGAGAAAATGAAACAATATGAAAGATGGCTGCCAAGCCTGAGCTTGCAAGCGGGAGATGGATGGGCAGCGTGATGGGCCCCGACAGCGCGTGAGCCGGGCTGTTTGTGGAGTTCCCCAGCCATCCATCACACTTCTTCCAGGCACGGAGGTGTCATTCTGATGTACTTCCAATCCCAGAGGGCTGGTAAAATGAATGCAATTGGGGGCACAAATTGAGGCTCCCTTGCCTTCAAAGGGTATTAACACAGACAGAGAAAGGCAAACCTTCACTAAATTCTTAGCAAGTGCCTCCTGCCTGCTGCCAAGGATCCCAGTTCCACTCAGGGGCTTGCTTGCTCCCCGGTGACAGCCGTTAAATCCCTAACAAGTTTTCTGCCTGCTCTGGCATTGGCCAGGATCTTCACAAACTGCTTTCCCTCCTGTCTTCAATATTTACCTAATTTGAACAAAGGTAATGCCAGGGGGGCTTATATTGCTCCCAGGATTTGGATGGATAAAAGTTGTTTGCAAGAACTGGGAACTAGATAACTTTGGAAAACTTCAGACTTTCTGGGTTTCTGCTTATCTATAGGTGATTCATCTATAATACATAAGGCTTATGAATCTCTTCAGAAATGTACAGAGGAGGTGAGCAGGGATTTCCAGGAAGACGTTCCTCTCTCTGTACACCCTTGTCTGAAGAGGGCAAGTGAAGTTTGTCTTCTAGGTCGGAGGACAGATGATGGGCTGGGCTGAAATGAAAACTTTCATAGTGTTACATGCAGAGCAGTGTTTATCATTCATCTACATGCTTATGCCTGTGTGAGGTCCAAAGTGAAGTGGGCGTGGTCGTGTTCCTGGGGTGATCTTCTGAGCTACTTACTGTGTTAACAGTAGACCGTCAGGGTCAGGAGAAAACTGTCTTAGATTGTGAACGAATGAAGAGTGATTGAATGAATGAACGCAAGTGATTGAGATGTGGATAATGACATCCGCTATCCATAATGCAGTCCAGGTTGATGCTTAGAAGGTGGGCGGTGGTAGAGAGGGATTGAAAGAAGAGTGATCAGGCCTGGTTGGTGGGATTAGCCTTGAAATTATCCTGCACAGTTTGGTGAGATTGACACAGCTAACAGTCAAGGAGAAAGCAGAGGGGATAATTGTGGGGGGTGGGGGGTGGCCGGCAGGGTGCCAGTTGGAAAGGCCTGTGTGTGCCAGTGGCTAAGACATGGGAACTTCTGCAGGAAGAAGGAAAACTGAGTCAGAAATGGATGAATTCCTGTGCTCTCTTCACAATCCTAGTTTTCACTGTCTCAAGAGCTTCAGTAGGAATGAAACCCCATCCTACCTTTCCAGCCAGGCAGGCAGGTGGATTTTCTTTCAGGCTCCAGCATCCAGGAAGACTTTCATATAGTTACAGCTATGACCAAACACAGCCTAGGCCTTTCCATTTCTGGGTGAACTTTGTTCAGGGAGCTAAATGGTGTTCCTAAGGATGATCTGCACACCCTTTGACAACATTTCAGGAGGTTCCACCTCTTCCTGTCAGCAGATTTAAAAGATGTGTATGATGATTTATTATTGAGAAGAGTGCTGTGTGCATGCATCTTCCTGGGGCTTCGTTTGTCATTATCTAATCCTTGAATGGTGAATGTGGTGTGGTGTGGTGTGGTGTGGTGTGGTGTGGTGTGGTGTGTGTGTGTGTGAATTAATGGTCTTTAATAAAGTTCTAATATGATAAATTTGAAGATCTATTGAGCTTGCCTGGATACAGGAGTCATAGTTGCCTTTATATCCCATTAACGCTGGCTGTGCCTCTTCCTCCTTCTCTTCTTCCTCCTCCTCTTCCTCCTCTTCTTCCTTCTCCCTCCCCATGTCCCTCTTCCTCTTCCCTTTTCTTTCTTCTTTCTGTTCCCCTCTCTGCTTCCCCTTCCTCTTGGGCTCCCTCCTCCTTTTCTCTCTCTTCCCTTTTTGTAGAGGTTACATATAATTAGGAATGTGTCTTCTGTGCCTGGCTTGTTTCACTTAGCGTAACCTCCTTCTCGACTTCACCCATGCTGTAGAGGGTTCATAGAGTGTCTTTCCCTTGAAAGGCTGTGTAATGCACCACTGTGTGTATATACTGCGTGTTCGTGACCTAGTCATCTGTGGGGGATGCTTAGGTATGAGGGGATGGTACTTTGTGAACGATCAATAAATGGTGTATTTCATATTTCAGAATGCTAAGACAAATTTTTAAACATTTGCATTACGAAATAGCATATGAGGCGATGGGTGTGCAGCTGGCTTGGTGTAAATTCACATTATAGTCACAAATCACAGTATCTTTGTATCCCATAGTTATATAAAATTATAAGCAGTCAATTTTTACTGAATAATTTTTGTACAGGAAAGCCATGCCCCTCTCTCCACCAATAGAGTTTTTTTTCTTCTTCTTCTTCTAATCAGTAAAGAAAAGGCTCACTCCATCTGTGTCCCTCTGATTGTCAATCAAAAAGATAGGAGTGATTTAGCATGACTTCAGGGTGGGCTGGGGACTGCTTTTGCCTGGGAGGGGGATGCAAGGAGCTGACATCTCCTTCTGCCTCTGTGGTCTTCCCCCAGCACAGTTGGTGAGTTCCTCCCAGGGATCATCAACCGTGCAGCTTCCTCCCACCTCTTCTTCCCTCTGCTCCCTCCAGAACATCTCTGACTTTCTAAGTGTTTGAGGAAATGAATCAAGGCTTACAGATGGTTAGGATGTCCCCTCAGTCATTCTTAGCGCCATGGTCATCAAACACCTCGTTTCCAGAGCCTCCTGATTCAAGTCTCCCCCTGTGGTGTGAGCATCCTAGGTGCTCTTCTTACTCCTGGATTTTTTCTTTTAACCTTTACTTAATTTGTTCTTTCTTATTTCGACTTCATGCGTGCACAGAGGACACTGTAGTTACTGGGATCCTGCACCCTCTTGAATCCCCTTCCTATCCCGAATCACATTCCTCTTTCCTATCCCCACCCTCTCTAGTTCACCCTCTCATCCCTAATCAAACCCCCTCCTCCCTAAAATGCCCTTTCAAACTTTTTTTTTCAGACCCATTGAGTGGACTCCTTAGAAGATGCACAACTGGCCGGGGCAGTGGTGGCTCACACCTTTAATCCCAGTTACTCGGGAGGCAGAGCCAGACGGATCTCTGTGAGTTCGAGGCCAGCCTGGTCTACAGAGCAAGATCCAGGACAGGCACCAAAACTACACAGAGAAACCTGTCTCGAAGCCCTCCTCCCCCAAAAAAAGGTGCACAACTGAAGACAATGACTGCCCCTCCCCCAGAGCCCCCTGTAGCCCCACCCTCCTACGCCCCACCCCTCTCCGCTCCCCCGTTTTTTTTTGATGACCACCCTCAGCCTTTGCTGCTTCCTTCTCTGTGTCCTTTGACAGGCTTCTGTCAGAATTTGGGGTTGGAGCACAGGGATGGACTGTGGGGGAATTTCTGAACCTTTATCCTGAGCATGTAGAAGGGCAAGGTGCCCATAGCAGAAGGAAGAGCCCGGATGTCACCTCAGGATATCACCTTACTCACTCAGCTTTGGGTTGGATTCCTGTCTTTCACTTTCTACTCCTGTGGCTTTGGGGAAACTAATTAGTGACTGCTTTCCAGTGTTCCAGCCTGCAAAGCAGGAATGATAATGATTATTATACTCTTCTCTACCCCAGGTGGTCATAGTGAGGATTCAAGGGATCATTCAAGGGTCTGAGGAGATGGCTCAGAAAGTTATGATTGCTTGCTAAGTGAGCGTGAAGACCTGAGTTCAAATCCCTAGTACCCACAAAAGCCAGACATGTGTTGTACCTGTGCTTATAACCTTAACACTGTGTGGAGGGGACACAGAGATAGGAGGATCTTGGCGCTTACTGACCACCAGCATAACTCCAGGCTCAGTGAGAGACCCTGTGTCAGAGGAACAGGGCAGAGAGTGATGGGGCAGGACACCTGATGGCCTTTGCATGCATGACATTTGCACATGCGCACACGCACCACACACACACACACACACACACACACACACACACACACACACACAAATAAAAAGAAAAAGAGAAAGAAAGAAAAGGGGAAAGGTGATAATCTATGTCTTCCTAAACACCAGAAGCATCCAGACCAAGTCGACTTTATTCATTACTACTGTGGTGGTTTGAATAAGAATGGCTCCTATAGGCTCATATATCTGAATGCTTATTCATCAGGGAGTGGAACTCCTTGATAAAATTAGGATTAGGAGGTGGCCGGGGCAGTGGTGGCTCATGCCTTTAATCCCAGCACTCAGGAGACAGAAACAGGTGGATCTCTGCATTCAGTTCAAGGACAGCTTGGTCTACATTGTAAGTTCCAGGACAGCCAGGACTACACAGAAAAACCAAACAACAACAGCAAACAAAAACAAAACACACACACACACAAAACCCAACAACAACAACAACAACAACAACAACAACAACAAGGATTAGGAGGTGTGACTTATTGTAGGAAGTGTGCCACTGGGGGTGAGTTTTGAGGCTCCAAAAGCCCACATCAGACACAGTGTTTCTCTTTCTTTTTCTTGACCTATGGATTAGCATGTAGCTCTCAATTACTTCTCCAGCACCATGCCTGCCATGCTGTCCTCCATGATGATACAGACTAAACCTCTGAAACTGTAAGCCAGCCCCCCATTAAATGCTTTATTGAGTTGCCTTGGTCACGGTGTCTCTTCACGGCAATAGAACAGTGACTAAGACAAGTACTGTAATGGCCTCCGCAGGGTCAGGCACCCATTTTGAACCCTTGTTGCTTTCTTTCTGTGTCTCAAATCCTTTTTCCTTAAATGTTCTAGAAAACTCTGTATGATACGGGACAAGGACTGCCCACTTCATTCATTTATAGCCAGTGGTCCTCAGATGTGAGGGGTCCTCTAACTTCTTGGGGTTTGCTTTTTTTCTCTGCTTTTTTTTTTTTCTGTCTACCTGATTTAAACGCAAAACAGAAACCGTCAAGTCATACTGGTTTTATCTGTCTCTTACTTGGACATACCCACACCACATAGAGTTTACATTCCAAACAAAAGCACTTTTAAATTAAAACTGGATAGTGTCTAGTCTGCATCATGGAAACCAGAGCAAAATGGTCCTCTTGGCTGCCTGGAGGGACACATGGAACATTCCCATGCAGAGGATGGTGTGTTTGGTGCGTCTGTGGTCAAACATGCTGTGCTTTAAAGACCAGATAAGCAGATGCCCAGAAAATCCATCCTGAAGCCCTGCTTTGTACAAAGCCCTTTGCCGATGCTGTGGATATCCAGAGAGATCTCAGGAGTAACCTCTGACCTTCAAGGCTTGCTTGGGCCACCACCAGCCACACAACCTCACCAACTGAGCCTAACTGCCTGTGCTGCAGCAGCTTTGATACAGAATGCGCCCTCTGGGTGTCCTCATGGAGTATACCCTAAACTCAGCGGCATTCCCCTCCTGGTGGCAGTGGTTGGTCTGGGATTGGATCTTGGGTGCTAAGCAGCTGAATCGTTGGGTGATCACTGAGAAGTTTTGATGGCAAAATTGTATTCTTGTCCAAACTATGGCTATCAGCCCTAATCCTTATAAAACACAGGACTAAAGGAATGGATGGGGCAGGTGCCTCCTGCCACCACTGTTCCGTGGGAGGATATGGCAGGGCAGACAGTGGGTGAACTGGCAGAGGTGCAAGGAGGACCATCTAGGGTGGGGGTCGGAGGGCATTTTCTGGAGAAAAAATGCTTGAACTTGATGTTGGAAGACTCAGTCACCACACACCCGTCCGGTGTAGCTGCTCCGTGCTGTGACAGGTGCAGAGGCTGATGTGCAGAGCAACAGACATGATAAGACATGATAAGTAGAAACGGGCACGTCTTCATTGCTTTTCTACTCGCTGTGACAAAATGTCTGACAAAGACATGGAGAGGAGGAAATGGTCTCACTCAGGGTTCCAGGGTACAGTCCCTCATAGCTGAAAGTGTTTCTGGTCCCACCTGTCTCCTACAGCCCTGCAATCCCAAGTAAACACACAGAGGCTTATAGTAATTATAACTGCGTGGCTATGGCTTAAGCCTTTTGCTAGCTAGCTCTTCTATCTTAAATTAGCCCATAACTATTAATCTATGTGTTGCCACATGTTCCGTGGCTTTACCTACATCCCATTACATGTTGCTCCTTGGGCAGCTTGCTGGCATCTCTCCCCATCTTCTTCCTCTCTCTCTCTGAATTTCCCGTCTGCTCCTGAGATGCCTTGCCATAGGCCAAGGCTTTATGTATCAACCAATCAGAGCAACACATATTCACAGTGTACAGAAAAACATTCCCCCATCAGTCCGTACAAAGGGGAAAGACATAGCAACAGGAGTGTCAGTAAGCTGAGAGGGGCTGTTACCGAACTTGAGGTCACAGCATGTGCTCACCCCCCCCCCCACAAAGCTAGGTGAGCCACCTGTCTTCAGTGAGTTCGTTAGAACAGTCAGGTCAACAGGAGGAAGTATAAAAAGTAGAACGATTCACTCTAGCCACTTTGGGAAGAGGGACAAAGACATCCAGTGACCCCACGACCACCCCAAGTTTATCTTCAGAGTCCTGAAATGGGATTAAAGTTTGAATAGAGGGCTGAGAATAAGCGTATCTAAGTGGAGGCATGCATACGCTCAAAGACTTTTGTCTTCATTGATTCTAGATCCTGTCAAGTCGTTAGTCAATGTTGATCATCATGTAAGCATAAAATTGGGACTGTGGTTAGTGCCACCAAGTGCTAAGAAGATCGGGTTGGGATATGAAGATGGGAGCCAGTAGGAGCTTCTCTGCGGCTGTAGCCATGGACCAGCTCAGAAAGGGATATAGAAGCCAGAAGAGTGGGAAAGGAAAAAAAAATGAGGAAAAGTGAGCCAGAAGCGGGCAGTGGATGGCACAGAAGCCCTGTGATGAGAACACAGATGAGGGCCAGGGATGTATGCCTTAGGTAGTCATTAAGGATGGGGTGGGGCAAGGTTGGGAAGGATAGATAGAGACGGACGCTGAGAGAGACAGAGATAGACACAGTGATGGAGGGAGAAGGGGAAACGGGGAGGGAAGGACTCAGGAAGCAAATGCTGCAGGAGAGCTGACCCCATGGGGCATTGCTGTTCCTACTGAGGGGCCGAGGATCTGTGACTTCATCCTACCAGGGCCAGGAGGTGAAGAAGGCCCACCACTGGGTGAAATCAGGGCCACAAATGGCAAGTTCATTGGCGATCACATCCTGTTGTTGTTAGGTTTATGCTGCTGTGGTAAACAGATGACCGAGAGCAACTTGGGGAGGGAAAGGTTTATTATTACATGATGGGGTAGAGTCCATTACTAAGGGAAGTCAGAGCAAGAAAAGCAAGAAAGCATAAGCCTGATGGCAGGAACTGAAGCAGAGACCAGAGTAGAACACTGCTTACTGGCTTGCTCCCTACAGCTTGCCTAACTTGCTTTCTTATATACCCAGAACCACCTGCCCAGGGGTGGCACCATCCCTAGTGACCTGGGCCCTCCCACATTAATCCTCAATCAAGAAAATGCCCCCCGAAGGCTTGCCCTATAGGCCAGTTTTATGGGCTGTTTTTTGTCAATTGAGGTATCCTCTTCCTCGGCATGTCTAAGTCTGTGTCAAGTTGATAAAAACTATGACACATACTGTGTGTGTCCAGCAGAGATAGTCAGCACATCTCACAGCTGCTTCATGCCTTCCTTCCTTTCCTCTCATGGTCCAGCTTCTCTGGTTGGGCCACATAACCTTCTTGTGGGTTACTTAGTACCCAAAGTCAAGTGCTAGTACCTTCTAACAATCAGCTCCAGTGTGAATCCACCAAAAGGATTAGTCCTTTGATTACGCTCATGATCTATTCCTCTTGAAAGGCTCCCTCAGACACAGCTAGTGTTAGGGTGCGCAGCTCACCCCTCAAGAGACCACCACTCACATATGCAAAAGCAAGAGCGTTTATTTCTTGAGAGAAGAATTCTTGCATGCAGGGGTCTGCCACGCAACAAAATGGTGACAACCCCCCAGAGAAGCTCACAGGCTCCTTTATGGATAACCAGGAGGGGATTAAGTCATCCTAAATATGATTGGCCAAGCAGGCAGCAGCTACATTAATATGTTTTTTGATTGGCTGGAGCTGTAAGTGCTAAATCATGCCTGGTATGCAATCTCTCCCCCATCTGCCTTATCAGAAACCAAAACTGAAACAGAAACTGAAACTTAACTCAGGCTTAGTGGAGGCTCAGGTGGGGAGAAGCCCATTAGAGTATTCCTGTGGCCTCTCACCATGAGTATGCTTTAGTATTGCAATCCAAACAAGGTGACCATGAAGATAGACCATTGCAGGGTGCTGAATGTTTCAGGAGCAGGAACAGATTACATCATTAATTAAGCCAGAGAACCTGCAGTCTGCATTGCCCCAGGGCAGACTCACAGAGCCTTGCACCTATATGGTATTAAGAGTGTTTGCAAAGAAGAGGGATGGAATACATTTAACTAGTGTGTTTCAAAGTTAGTAGACCCTGGGGCTCCCCTGTTTGGGGCTGAACACTGATTAAACTCCCGTTAGAAGCCAGTGTTCCAAGAGACAGGATGTGCAAGCAGGTGCATGTGTCCCACTTGCGACTGCTGTAAATTTGATGCTTCTTCACCTTAATTGGAAGAAGAATGCTTCAAGTTAAATTGTTTCAAGTTAGAATTACTTGTGTGATTTTCCACAAGAGTACCAAACTCAGAACATTACAGATCGAGGCTTGGAATACCCACCCTGAGCATCTGAGGGGATTAAAAGTTATGGTGTGTGTAAAATAACTAATTGTGTTGATGGTAATAAATCCCCCCCTTTAAATACTGCAGCTACTGTGTGGGGCGTTCATTGAAACATCTCATGTCTGACTGGTGTTTCTGTGGAACCCTGCATTCACTGTAGGAGAGGCAGTAATGGGTTACCAGTCTGTGGGCTGAAACAGTCTGCCGGAGCCACGAAGAGGCTGCCAGTCTACAATTGTGAGTGTGTCTCTCGTGGGGGAGGAAAAGAGCACAGAGGTTGGGAGCGTGTTGGTCCTTTTGTTTGTTTTTGTTGTTTTGTTTCTTCATTACTGTGGCAAACTACCCCGCAAATGCAACTTAAAGGAGGAAGGTTTAATTTTGCTGGAAAAGGCAGGCCAGCAGGAGCACGAAGCTGCCCATCACATGGCATCCACGGGAAGGAAGCAGAGAGAGGAATGCTGGTCCTTGGCTCATTTCCTTCTTTTTGTTCAGTCCAGGACCCCAGACCATGGGATGGTGCTGCTCACATTCAGGATGGCTCTTCTTACTTCTTCTTACTCTTTGGAAACACCTTCATAGGCTCACCCAGGGGTGTGTTTCCATGGTAGTTCTCAATCTAATCCTTTCCCCCTCTCCTCCATGCCCAGAGAGGCTGCTCTCACTGCAGCACAGCCGTGAATTTGCTTTTTCCTTTGGTATCTTCAGTCAGTGGGACCACTATGAGTAGACCAGAAGGCAGGCAGTTCCCTCCCCCCTCCTTGATTGGCAGCTGAGGTGCCCATGGTTGCCTTCTCCCTAGAACTGGCATTTGCTGTGGTCTTACCTTGCTAGCCACATCCCCTCGGGTTCCATACCACTCCTAGCTGGTATCATAAGCTCTATCTGAGTTCAGCACACACCCGCTGAGATTTCTAGGTTCTTATGTCTCTGAGCAAAGAATTAGATGGAAGTAGAGATGGTCTAGAAAGAGAAGGGAAGCCTGAGAACAGAAGTGGGCAAGCCCCTCCCCTCCCCCCGCCCCCCTGGGGGGGACAGATCGAGGCTCTAAAGCCTTGGGCCCTCATTGGTGACCCTTTACAAGTTATTTGCATAACACCCTCCTCCTCTTTGCTTCCAGAGATGGGGCTTTTCTTGAACTTGCTCCGTTTTTTTCTCATCTGAACTCTTGATGGGAAGGGGGTGTCCAGCCTTCCCCTGACCACTTTCATGTGTTCATCTTGATGTTTCCCCCAGTCCCGCTCTCCTGCCGCACTAGGAAGGGTCCCTGTCTGCTTCCCCCCACCCTTCTTCACCTCACACACTCTGCCCCAGGAAACTCGTGCATCAGGAGAGTTGGAAGTGGTGCAGCCCTCACCCCTTGAGTCTATTGTACTTGAGGAGAAGCCTTGGCGCTGGGCTCTGAAGGACGTGGAGAAGGATATTCCCACGAGCAACTGGAATGGGGGAAAGCGGTAAATAGGCTACATACCCATCAAGAGATGATTAGATAAGGCAGAGCAGGGTGTATTTGTGTAATCAAACATGACATAGTCATTGCTGTATAGTTTCCCGAGCAATGAAGGCAGAGTTATGACTGGGTCATTTCACATATTGGCTCAGTCAACCAAAGATTTGATTCAGCAATGTCCTGTACCGAGGGCACTGTACTCTGCAATGGGGATGGAGAGGACAGGGATAAAGAAGTGTGCCTTAGGGTCTAGTCTTTTAAGAAGTCAAGGACCAGAAGCATGTGCGACCATGTAAACACAAACACACATATATACCTTCTCTCTCACATATATATATATATATATATATATATATATATATATACCCTCAGGTGCTCATACATACATAGGGAGACACACAGACACACACACCCATACACATATATCCACACCCACACAGACACATATACACATACCCTCACACACATATATACACCTTCGCACACATAAGCACATACATGTGTGCGCGCACACACACACATGCGCATGTTTGCCCATGCATAGAATTCAGCCAGAGAGACAAGAACCCAACAATATTAAAATAAATTCATATGAAGTCATGAGTTAACCCTCCTCCTCTTCCTCTTCCTTTCCACCCCCCCTTTTCCTCTGGCCAGAGCAGAGGGAAATGAATGCTATATGCCCACTTGCTTGCTTGTGTTAAGCTCAGCTTCTCTACTCTAAATAGTTCAAGTCCCCCTTGCCTAGGGAATGACGCTGCCCACCGCCCACGGTGGGATGGGTCTTCCCACATGAATTAACCTCATGAAGACAATTCCCCACAGACATGCCCACGGGACAACCCAATGTAGAGAATCCCTCATAGAGACTTCAGTGCCAGGTGATTCTGTGTTGTTTCAAGTTGACCACCATAAGATGATTGGTAGATTTCTCAATAATTTGAGATTTGGTCAGGACAAGGGTATGATATGGCATGTTAGAGTGCTTCTAAGTTTAACCTTTTACCTAAGTAGTACATCTTTCTTTTAATCTTATTCTCTCTCTCTCTCCTTCCTTCTCTCCTCCCTCCCTCTCTTCCTCCCTCCCTCCCTCCCTCCCTCCCTCCCTCCCTCCCCCCTCTTGTTTTCTTTCTTTTTCCAGACAGGGTTCTCTGTGTAGCCCTGACTGTCCTGGAACTCACTCTGTAGAACAGGCTGGCCTCAAACTCAGAGATCTCCCTGCCTCTGCCTCCCGAGTGCTGGGATTAAAAGTGTGCTCCATCACTGCCAGACTCACATCTCACCTTCTTACCACAGTAGATGTGGGGGGGATTCCCTTTGTGTCCCCCCCCCATCTGCCTGCAGATTCACTCCCTGGGATTCACACTGAATAGAAACCCTCCCACCTCCTCATGCACCGCCCCCCCCTACCCCAGCCCTTTATGATGTTTGTGTGGTTTCTGTCTCCACACTGGCCTGGGAGTCTTTTGAGAGCCAGGGCCCTCCAACCCCTATTGCTTTCTGAACCCCAGGATCCAACAGCACCCCTCCTGACACCTCCCTTTAGCCCTTTGAGATGCAGGCTGTGGGTTACCTAGCCACTCACTCCTTTAGAGGATCCAGGGTATGCATTTAAAAGAATGCATGGAATAAGTGTGTTTGTGGGGGAGGAAAACCTAATGTACTGAGGGGGGCAGCATTTGAGGCTGCACCTCAGAGAGGAGAGCAAACCTTTGTACTCTCTTAAAAAGCATGGGAGGAGGAAAGGAGAGAAGAGGGAGGGAGGGAGGAATCAGGTAATTTAATATGAATACAGCAGGGACAAGAGCTTAGTTAGCCACAGACCACTAGGGTTCCAGGCATGCTTTTCCTAAGAGGCTGTGTGTCCTCTGGTGCTTTACTTCTCCCCTCTGTGCTTCAGAAAATGAGAATAAATGATTGCACTACTTCACATCCTTGAAAGGCTTACTTACCATGCTCATCTTTCGTGTTGTGCCCAGATCGTGACCCCCAGAGAGACCACCAAAGACGATGCATGCCGGAATGCAAAAGCAAGGTTTAATTCAGGATATACAAGCCTAGGCAGGGACTTCGTCCAACAGATCCAACACAGTGGAGGCTGGAAGAAGTGCCCACCTCTTGCAAAGCTCAGTTTTTTTTTTTTTTTTTGGGTTTTTCGAGACAGGGTTTCTCTGTGTAGCTTTGCACCTTTCCTGGAGCTCACTTGGTAGCCCAGGCTGGCCTCGAACTCACAGGGATCCGCCTGCCTCTGCCTCCCGAGTGCTGGGATTAAAGGCGTGCGCCACCAACGCCCGGCCTCAGTTTTTAAAGGCAAAAACCACAAGGTTATATCATTTAGGGGTGCTAGTACGGGTACAATTCTGATTGGCTTGCTTCTAGGGGCTTTCTAGAAATCATGGCTTAATCTTACTTCTAAGGGGGTGGTTGCCCGCCACCATTTTCTCATTGGCTGCCCTCAGGTGGGGACATTTCTGTGGTCAGTTACCCTGAAAACCAGGGAGAGGACATTCCATAGTCCGGCAGTCATTACCTCGTGACTACCTTGTGACTCTGTACTTTTACACTTCCTGGTTTCTGGAATCTGAACTGACTGGTTTTAGTAACTCAAACTGACTGGTTTTAGTAACTCATGGCCTATTCCAGTAACTCATGGCCTGTACCTAAAAGGAGAAATCTTAGGCCTTAGCTTTAGGGTGAAAGCATTTTGGTTTTATTTCTAAGATGGGTCATTTTGGTCTCACATTTGGAAGTACTCAAAACAGAACAGGATAGGCACACTCTTGCACAGCGCAGCCTTTGCAGGACCTCACTTCCAGTAGAATACAAAAACAGAGAACAGGAGGAGGTTAGCATGCATTAGACACTCATGGGACAGGTGAGTGGTACCCAGAGCCTGCTTTGACACAACACTCATGGGATAGGTAAAGAGGTACTCAGCCCAGCCCCATCTTTGACCCCATGGGCCTCCATACTGAGTGCAGACTTATCTCCGGCTAATGTGTAAGTTCTTCCAGAGAGGGAAACCCTGGGCAGGATCATATGTCACATCTCCGTGCAGGGCACTTAGACTGGACAGCAGCAGCATAAGCAGGTGATACCAGGGAAGGAGCTGGGAGCATCTCCTCTGATGGTAGAAGCAGGGATGCAGGGAGAAAACACTGGGCAGAAGCAGCCAATGGCTGAGGTTCATGGCAGGCTGGCAGTGGCACCTATAGAGCCGGGCAGCCAGTGGGACAGGAGTGAGTTAGGAGCAGGGGAGGTAGTTGATGCCTGGGTGGCAGGGACCTCAGGACCACTGGGACCAGCAAAGGGGATGTGTGGTCTTTTGTGCAATGCTCGAGTCACTGGCAGAGTGAATCTGGGGCAATGCCATGGCTTGATGTTTTAAAAGATGCCTCTGAGTTATTATGAAGCATGGACCACCAGAAGGTGCAAGAGTAGAGTGGGGGGGGGGGATGGGGAGCGAGGGGGTAGGGGGCAGGAGACATGGCCAAATATTCACCTGTGAAGCAGTGGGCGTGGAAATGATACTGTAGCTGAGTTTGGAAGGCTGAGCCTCCTGCCCTTAAACCGGAGTGGCTTAGGGTTTGAAAGGATAAACAGAGCCCAAACCAGTCCCATGGTTCTGGCAGAAACCAGAGCAGGCCACTTTTGTAGGGTCAGTAGGGTTGGGCCCAAAGTGTTTTGGATATGTGCTGTTTGACCCACAGTCCTGCTGGCTTGGGTGGCAGGGTGGTCGGGCTCTCCTTATGGCACCGTAACCTAATACAACTGCATCTGGTGTCTTTCTAGAAGACTCTGGTTGCTGTGTGTTAATTGTTCTCACGGTGTTAGGGTAATAGACTCCATTATGAAATGAAATGCCCTTCAAAAAAATGTTATGGTATTTAAATTAAGAGGTAAATGATTACAGGAACTCAGTCTGGTTCAAAGAAAGTTGTTTAATGAGTTTGGAGGATACTGCAGACAGACCTTTAAAGCAAATGTCAGATGATCTTCCTATTGAAAACACTGAAGACAGGAGTTTATAATGGGCACATTAGGAGAGTTTCCTTCAGCAAATGGGACGAGGGTGGTACCTCTGCATTCGGAAGTTAATTGAGTTTAAATGAAGGCAATTTGGCTGATGTTGAAAAATCAAAGGGATGGGGGAGGGGAGTCCTTTGGAGTAGAAACACTCTGGAAAATGAGTTAGAAGCAGGGAAATGGGCTAAGTGTTTTCATATATAACCAGACGACAAACCCTCCACTGGTGGAATCATGCATGAGTACTCAGTTCCTGGGGTAGGCTGTGCTGGGAGAGGTTTAGATAGCATGGTGGAAAAACATGGAATGTATAGGGCTCGGTGCCCCTGAGGAAACTTCACAGGGGTGTGGGTCCATTTTGCTCTTGCATGTATGTGTATGAATGTGTGTATGGGGGATGTGCATATGCCTGTGAATTTGTGTGTGTGAGGGACCATGCATGCACCCGTGAATGCCAGTATATGGGTATTTGTGTGTGTGTGTGTGTGTGTGTGTGTGTGTGTGTGTGTGTGTGTGTAAATGCATTCCTGTAGCTGTGTCTGTGCCTATGAAAGTGTGTACGTATATATTTTGCATCCATGATGACTTTAATTATCAGAGGGATTTTAAGGCAATATGAGTCTATTGGGTTTTTTGTGTGTTTGTTTGTTTGTTTGTTTTTGAGACAGGGCTCAGCGTGTAGCAATGGCTGGCTTGAAACTTACTATGTGCACCAGGCTGGCCTTGAACTCACAAAAAACCATCCGTCTTGCCCGGCGGTGGTGGCACACACCTTTAATCCCAGCACTTGGGAGGCAGAGGCAGGCGGATCTCTGTGAGTTCCAGGCCAGCCTGGTCTACAGAGTGAGATCCAGGAAAGGCACCAAAACTACACAGAGAAACCCTGTCTCGAAAAACCAAAAAAAAAAAAAAAAACCAAAACCAAACCAAAACAACAACAAAAACAAAAAACCACCCGTCTCATAATTACTGGGGAAAAAAAAAAGATACTGCCACACTCAAATAGTTGCATTTATTGAAGTTTAGTTGGAGTAGGGCTGGATAGCAAATGGCTGTGTTGGGTGTAAAGTCACAAACACCTCCTCTCTGGCTCCTTACAGAATGAGTTTGTACAACAGCAGGACAGAGCACTACCTGGTGCACGATTCATGTCCGCAGGTATCTGGTGAGTGAACACACTGGGGGCATTCTGTTGGGGCTGGAGTGCAGACAGCTGTCCACGCCATCGTGCTAAACATTAGGATTCCGCTCTCTGACTGTTTTCTGTCTCTCTGATTTTGTAAATCAAAAATGTTTTCAGAAATCGTGTTCAGGGGACAAACAACAAAACGCTCTCGCAGCTGTGGACTTGGAGCCAGCAGCAGCGTGTCCCCTTCTGAGAGCAAGCATTGTGTAGAAGCCCTCCCACCCACAGGCTGCGTCACCCACAGGCGGCGTTTCCCATTACCTCGTGTGATTTAAAGTTTGCAGCCCACAGGTGCCTTAACTGGCCGGCTTGCACGTTGTCCCTGGGCTTCACAGCAGTTACCACAGCTGTTTGGGAAGATGGGGCTCAGAGAAGTGACATGACAGCTGGCAGGATCAGAAGAAGTGGGTGTGTTGTCTGCCATGAAGCCTAGAGGCTTCCAAAGCCACACTCTACCCCCTATAGCCAGACTGTGTGTATGCCTCTCCCCCAGTTCATATGTAAAAATTCTAACTCCCAGGAGGTTTACCTTGGGGGTGGCTTTGGGAAGATGATTAAGTCCTGAGGGTGGGGCCCTCGGGGATGAGGTTAGTGTCCTCCTCATTCAAGGGTCCTGCTTGTCTTTTTCATGATGTAAGAAAATGCTGCAGAAGTCCCATGTATGAGCAAGAATGGCTGCTTACTAGATGTTCAGTGGTCCACCTTGAGCCTTGGACCTCCAATGTTCAGAACCATGAGAAATACCTCAGCTACCGTGGTGTTGTAGAATAATCTACCGGTATGTAGTAGTTAGCTTTTCATAGCTGTGACGGAAACTGTGGATAGACAATTTAGAGGTTTTGCGCACAGTTTTCGAGGGCTTAGTCCCTGCTCATTGGTTCCTATGAGCTTCAGAGCAACATTATGGCAGAAGCATGTAGGGGAGGCTGTTCTCTTTGTGACCAACCAGGAAGCAGAGAGGGAGACCCAAAGCAACCAGGAATAAGCAACCCCAGAGCCCACCCAGATGACCTACTTTCTCCAGCTAACTGCCACCTCCAACATTTCCAGAACTTACCAGGCTACCACCACCACAGGAGGAAATGGTGGTGTTTTGACTTCATGAGCCTGCGGTGGATGTTACGTATTTAAACCATCACACCCAGCTATAACATTCTGTTAATGCAGTCTAAATAGACTGAGGTGCTGTTTTTTCATATGGACAATGGATGCAGTGGGGGTGATGGACAGGTCTAAGCCTGTGTCCACGCTGAGCTGACTTAAGGGAGAAAGGGTTCATTTGGGCTTACGGTTTCAGAGGGAGAGTCTGTAAGGGTGGGGGTGGTATGATAGCAGGTGGCCAGGGCAGGAAGCTGGGGGTATAGTCGAACGGTTTCTCTGGTCTTGCCAAGCCTCTGCAGTCCCGTGGCCTGCTCATAAAATAATCACTCAGAAGAATTATATTAATTAATTATATAATTATATATAATATATAATAATTATATAATTATATATAATTAAATATATTTATTATAACTGCTTGGCCATTAGCTCAGGCTTACTACTGACTAGATCTTATACTTAAATTAATCCATAATTCTTATTTATGTTTAGCCATGTGGCTTGGTACCTTTTCTCAGTTCTGCCTTGTCATCTTGCTTCCTCTGTGTCTGGCTGGTGACTCCTGACTCAGCCCTTCCAATTCCCAGAATTCTCCTCATCTGCTTACCCCACCTATACTTTCTGCCTGGCTAGTGGCCAATCAGCATTTTATTTATCAACCAATCAGAGCAACACATATTCACAGCATACAGAACGACATCCCACAGCATAGGAGAGCCTGTCTTCAACCACACACAGAAAGCAGAGAGAGCAAACTGGAAATAAGAGGAGGCTATGAACCCTCAAACTCATTCCCTAGGGATATATTTTCTCCAGACAGGCTCTGCCTCCTAAAGGTTTCCTAATATCTCCAAACAGTGCCACCAGTGGGGGCCACATGTTCAAATATGTGCACCTATGGAGGACATTTCTCATTCAACCCACCATAGATATCACTTTCTAGATATACAATGGGGTGCCACAGGCATGATGGACAGGTCTGAACCTGTGTCCATGCTCAACTGGTCAGCTACATACAAGTCTTTTGCCACTTATGACCTGGATCTTTCCAGTGATCCATACCATTCAGATACCGGCAGAAGTGGCTCCCTGAGAAGGGTTAACTCAGTCTTTTATCCAGACAAAGTCCTCATTTCTCTACCTTGTGGCTTTGACCACAGACAGAAGCCCTGTGTTCACTGTGGCTCTTGTGTCATCATGTGCCGAGCCTTAGACATCACCTGGAAACACTCAACAAAACACATCTTCATCAGGTACATAATAAACTGGTTTATATGTGATTTTAATCTCAGGAGAGTCAAGCTCCAGGAGGAGGGCCTGAGAGTGAACAGATGGGTTAGGACTAAGGTTAAATATTTAAGATTCTTGGACAACAGGTGGGGGTTTAGTTTAATGTATGTATGAAAAATTAACTAGCCAAGGACTATTTCCCACCCCAAGATACCTGGAATTCAGTGTGGGCTTTTC
Organism: Peromyscus attwateri; assembly: GCA_902168425.1. NCBI lineage: Eukaryota > Metazoa > Chordata > Mammalia > Rodentia > Cricetidae > Peromyscus > Peromyscus attwateri. The sequence continues at coordinate 96,644 of CABHPP010149022.1, read as the reverse complement.
TTTCTTTCTTTCTTTCTTTCTTTCTTTCTTTCTTTCTTTCTTTCCCTCATTTTCCTTCTTTTTATCTCTGGGTATGTGGAATTCCTGAGAACTATCTGCCAAGTATAGAATTCAGTTGTACCCAGTCCCTATTAGCCTGTCCTCACCCATGTCTCTCTCTCCAGGACCTGAAGGATTTTAGGCATTTGAGTTCATAACTGCTGGGTTAGGTGTACCATCCCCGCCCCCCTCAGCCAAATCTTGTACAATAGCTCACAACGGCAGAGAGGATTTTAGCGACATGTAATTGGGACTCAAGCTCCAGGAACGGACCTATTTGAATTAAGGAACAGAGAGCAGCGTCAGTCCCTGTCCCCATCTGGTCTCAGCCAGCCCATTATTGGCTTCCTTTACATCAGGCCTCTGGCTAACCTGGGCCATTGACAAGGTATCCATCCGCCTGCTGCCCCAGCTTCTTTGCAAGCAGAGAACGGCTCATTCTGGCCGGAAAGACACCGAGTGGTGGAACCATCCCAAAAACAGCTCATATGGGAAAAGTTACTCTGGTTTTTTTGGCTCAGTCACCCCTTAGTCCCTGGTGTTTGTTGTGAGAGTTATTCCCGTTGGCAGAGTGTTCTAGAACCAGGTGGCTTGCCTTCTGTTGCTGGCTCTTCCCAGATGTTACAGGGTTCATACCACGTGCCCTCAAATCCTTCCATGGCACCCCTGTAAGCTTCTTTTGTACTCCAAGCTTAGGTCACGAGACTTAGTTCTTGCAAACAATGTAGTGAACAGAAATATTACCATACTCCTGGACATGTAGGCACAGGAGTGTTCTTGATGATCCTGTGTGATTTGGCCACAGCAGAGCTGAAGATGCCCTTTTGAGGCAGCAGTACCTCTTCTGACGTTTAGTACAAGGTGGGTCATGGTGCAGGGTCAGTGGAAGGAGTGAGGGTTCCACTGATCCTATCAGACTTTTTGCTGAGACATAGGGATGTGAGGTTTCTCTTAGGTACTTAGGATAAATCACCCTAACAGAAATTGGTCCCAGAAGACAGGGGTTGCCCCATCAGAAACCTGAACCAGGGCAGTGGCTTGATGACCAACTGTCAGGTGTCAGGGACCTTACAGCTAATAGATAAGCATAAGACTTTAGTTTCATAGTCACAAGGTGACTAGTGACTGGTGATCAACCCTTAAACAAGCTATAGATCTAGGGGAAGTAATCGAATATCATGACATCCATGTTTTATGCCCTGCAAGTTAGCCAAAGGATATCTGGGTTTGGGAAAGAATTGTGTTTGGAAGAAGAGCCGAGACTCCTGGAATCCAGGTCCTTGTGAAATTGGGAAGACTCACTGTATCTCAACCTCAGGATTAGGATAGATGAGTGACTAAGGCTCAGAGTAAGCCAGGGGCAAAGATCAGGCCAAACATATTTGGAGGAAATGCCTGGGACAAAGTTCATTTCAGAGGTCAAGCCTACTGCTTAATGGAAAGAGCTAGGGGATGAAGATGTCATTAGCTCAGTATGACAAGACTTTAGATTTTTGGAGAGAGAAATAAGTCCTGGCTTTCATTGCTCAGGCCAGGCATCTGTGCATCCTGCTGAGGTGAACACTGTTGTTCCTCATTGTGTATACTGAGATGGTGGGGCATAGGAAAGATGAGAGGCCTGGGAGAATCAGAGTCATAGACAGATGTGATGGAGGTGGGGGATTCCTCCCAGGTATCAGAATCAGTGAATGAACACAGAACCTCTCCTGTGCTCAACAGAGGGTGATACACTGTGTCTGTCCACCAGAGCTACAGATGTAGCTCTTACACTCCCACGTTCCCCAGCTTTCCTGTTCTGAGTGATGTAGCTCACTCTGTCCCTGGCTCCACATTGCATGCTGGGTCTATCATCTGGAGACCAGTGTCCTCAATCTGTCCTTGGACCCCACTGAATGCTGGGTCTGCCACATGGAGAAGGTGTCCCTCTCTGTCTTTGGCTCCCCATGACACATTGGGTCTAAAATGGGGAGAAATTATCCCTATTCTGTTTTTGGCCTGCCGCACATGTGGGGTCTATCACATTAGGAGGGTGTCCCTACTCTGTCCTTGCCCTCTCCCACATTATATGTTGGGTCTACCGTGGGAGAATATAATGCTATCATCCTTGCCCTGCCCCCCCCCTTCATAGTAGATACAGTTATTGAAATTTATCCCTTTTAGGTCATGGCTCTTTGAACCTGATGAGGTGCCTCTATATCTTGGTTCTCACCCACACTTCTGGGTGGAGTGAATGGATGATGTTTTGGGGCTTTAGTCTTGGGGATGGATGGACTTGCTAAAACCATTGCTCATCATTTGGGAATAAGGAATCAAAGTAAAGGCCTTGGTGCTGCTTATCTTTACTCAGTAGATGTACTTCCTGTTCCATCTTGAAACTTCTTTTACAGTTGGGCTGGGACTACAGTGCCATGCTTTCATAGCCAGGAGTATTTTTTAATGGCTGTGTCACCTCCAGTACAGGGACATCGGTATCTCTATGTTCCTTCATCATTCTCTTTTCTGATGGGTGAACTTCATGTAGGCTGAGCCGGTGACATCGCAAGGTAAGGTAAAGGAGTTCGGATCCCTATGTTGCCAACAGAGGGGAGCCAAAGTCGGTGCACACTGGATTGCCTATGAGCAGGAAGGTCTTGTGCTAAAGCCACCCAGACTTAAAAATGAGCCTTGGATCCCCCCTCTCAGTCCTCCAAGAGTGATGAATAGGCTGGGAAAGTGATGCTCCTGTAGTCCTCAGCACTTGTCTCAGATGTGGATGCAGAAGGGAAGAATATGCTGGGCAATGGTGGCACACGCCTTTAACCTCAGTAATCGGGAGGCAGACGCAGGTGGATCTGTGAGTTCAAGGCCAGTTTGGGCTACAGAGTGAGTTTCAGGAAAGGCTCCAAAGCTACACAGAGAAACCCTGTCAAAAAAAATAAAAGGGGGGGGGGAGGAATATACCAATGTCATAGTCAAGGACTATAGTGGGACATCTATAAGGAATTCCCCAGATGCAGAATCAGCACAAGACTTATGAAGTCGGTGTGTATGATTCATGTTGCTGTGAGGGTACTATGATGTCTGATTCACATCACTGTGACAGAATACCCTGTAGCAGGTCTTTCTTTGGACCACCAGCTCCTGAATAATGACACAGAGAGTTCTTATTAAGTATGAAAGCTTAGCCTTAGCTTAGGCATGTTCCCGACTACCTCTTAAAACTTAAATTAACCTGTTTGTATTCATCTGCAGTCTGCCACGTGGCTCATTACCTCTCCTTAGTACTGTATGTCTGATTTCCTCTGTGTCTAGCTGATGAATCCCCTGCCTCAGATTCTTTTTCAGAGTTCCTATCTTTGCCCAGAAGTCCTGCCTATCCTCTCTTGCCTAGCTATTGGCCGTTCAGCTCTTTATTAAACCAATCAGAAGGTGCCTTAGGTGGGTGAGGTTAAATAGAGACATATCTTCACACAGTTTACAAAAAGATTGTCCCAACAATATCCCATAAAAACAGCGTAAAAGAGGACAGTCATATTTGGGATATCAGTTTCAGAGACTCCAGTCCACACCCACCTGGCTCCATTGCTTTTGGACTGATGTAAACAAGAACGTCATGGGGGAAGAGGAGAAAGAGAGAGGACTGGGGGGAGACAGACAGGCAGACACATACACACAAAGAGAGAAGAGCAGACAGATACCTAGAGACAGACTGACTGACTCATTTTTATTACAAATATGGATCCCAAGGAAGTAGTGACCTACATTCCCCCAACTCAGTCCCACCTCAGAAAAGTTTCTGCCACCTCCCTGTAGTGTCATCCAATTATGAATCTATCAGTAGGTGACTGCCACCAGAACATGTGGGATCCAGTCACCTCTCCATGATGGACCCAACATCTGAGGATGAAGCCTTCAACACAGGAACCATTACAAGCAGCTAGTGTCAGTTTCACTCAGAAACCTACACACGCTGCGTACTTGGGCAACAAGCCAGTCACCGATCCAAGCTTCTGTGTTTTCAGGACTAAAATATCCACAGGGGAAGAGCCCGCCTTGCAGGCTCCAGGGAGGGTGAGAAGATGTATTTTATGGGAACAAAATACATTCCCAAAATAGACTGATGGGTAGTCTCTGGCTGTAGCAAGGGCAAACGGGAAGTCACGTTGTTTAGTTCCTAATTGTCAACATGACATAACCTAGAATCACCTAAAAATTGAGAACCTCAGTTGAAGAATTGTCCAGATCAAGCTGGCCTCTGGGCATAGCTGTGGCAGATAGCCTTAATTGTTAATTGACCCAGCCCACTATGGGTGACACCACTCCCCTGGGCAGGGGTCCTCGGCTAGTCCTAGTCCTAGAATGGAAGGGACTGGCTGAGAGCTGGAAGCGTGCAGGCAGGAGCATGGGTGAATTTATTTCTCTCTGCTCTTGACTGTGGATGTGATGTGACTAGTTGCTTGAGTTCCTGCCTTGACTTCCTTCAATGATGGGCTGTGCCCTGGAATTGTCAGCTAAAATATGCCCCCATCCATAAGTTGGTTTTGGTCAGAAATGGAACTAGAACAGAAGACTTCCATGGATGCTTAGGACCTCTAGGGTGCAGCTGAGATCATGAGTTTGGGACTTTATGAGGACGGCAGGTCTTCCTGATGGAGGCGTTTGCACAGCACTCCCAGGAGAACAATTTGGACCAGAGCCTTGGTCCGTCCGTTATCAGGATGTTTGCGCCATGTCAGGCTAATGCACTTTTGTTGGTACTTAACCTAATTGCCCTGTAAATCCCTGTGATTATATGCTGTTTACTTCCTAAGACATCCTTGGAACAAGTGTGTAATTCACTTATGGGTGAGCAGAGCTGCTTTCTGATCATTATTTTCTGTTAGCATCATCGTTTACTTACCTGTTTGTAACGTGAGGGACTCACTCCACGTATTCATAAAATTCACACTTACATGACAGACTCATTTCTGTGGACTGAAGGGTCAGCCCTGTTCTCTCCTGTCAGGGTAGCCAAGCAGTTTGAAGGATGTATTAGGAAGTAAATAGCGAATTGCCTCTAATGAAAAGAAGGCTCAACCTCTCTGAGAAGTGTCAGGCTTCTAGAAAAAGAAAACTCGGGGCTGGGAGATGGCTTAGCCCATAAAGTGTTTGCTGTACCAGCACAAGGGTCTGAGTTCAGTTCCCAGCACCAGTGTGAAACGCTGGACATGGCAGCCCTCACTTGTAATCATAGTGCTGGGGAACTGGGTCAAGGAGGTCCCTGGGGCTCTGCGGCCAACACATCTTGCCTAATCACTGAATTCCAAGCCAGTGAGAGAGAGACCTTCCTCAAACAGCATGGATGATAGCTCAGGAAAGACACCTGAGTGAGGTTAGCTGGTAGCCTTCACATACATGTTCACATACAGACATACCCACAACACACACACATGCATACACACATGCATGCATACATATGTGCCCCCCCCCCACATGTACATTAGTACACAAACAAGCACACACAAGTCAATTAAAGAAAACAAGGTGTTCTGATTTGTTTGATGACTTAACGAGTTGAAGGTATACCAGAAGTCATTTCTACTGAAACAGGACATGGACTCATTAATGTATTTTGAGATGAAGTTTCTGGAGCCATTCAGGTGTGATCAGGGCATGAGGTCAGTTTTAAAATACACTGAGGCTCCCTCTTTCACTTTGATAAGTCTCTAGAGGAGGGTGGCATGTCATGTCCATGAACAATGGTTATAGTTCTTGGCCAGAGCAAAGCCTGTGACCTTGGGCTGTTCCCTATCTGTGTCTGGTGATCCCGGCTGTGACAGGTATAAGGCCTGGTACCCATTGCCTCCAGGGCAGCATGGAGAGATTGGTAGGGAGGGGCGGAGCAGAACCAGGAGGAAGGGCCTCCCCCGGGAAGAGAGTGAAGAAGTGCCAGCCAGTTGCCTGTGGAGGATGAGCTAAGGACAGAGTAGAAACAACACCACGTGCTCTTTCAATTTGTGCCATCCCTCCACAGCCAGCCCTTGGAGTTAGAGCCCCACCCCCTCCCTGGTGTACCCCAGGCCGAGTTCAAGCCTATTCCTGATCTTGATGATGGCTATGAACATCCCACCATTGGCAGGTATCCTGTGACTTTCTAGGAGAGCGTTCTTTCATTTAAAGGCTGACTGTGCAGATTGCAGTGGGAAGAGCCTTTTTCAGGCCTCCCAGGGCCGGAACTGAGAGTTGTCTTCTGCCTCTTCCTGTTTGCCTGTCGTGTCCTACTCTGAGAGGGCTAGAGTGTTCTTTCCAGTGGTTGACTGGGAAACTCTGTCTACTGACTTGCAAACTGCTTCCTAAACTGCCAGTCTTCAGCATCATCTGGATCCTCAGTGACAGACACCGGGGGCCGCCTTGACCTTAATCAGGCTGGTGCTGGCAGTCTGTTTTAGCATAGCTGCCAGGTTATTGATTTAAGCCCAGATTCTGAGAACCATACTCCCACACGTGGATCTGAAGCCAAGGTGGGTGATTTGTTGGAGAACTGTGGAAGAGGAAGGACTAATTATTACATTTTTAAAGTGTGTGTGTGTGTGTGTGTGTGTGTGTGTGTGTGTGCACATGTGCAGCTTGTATGTGTTGTATGTGGCAGTCAGAGGACAGCTTGAGGGAGCTGCTTCTCTTCTTCCTTCCTGTGGGTTCTCTGGATGAAACTCAGTCATCGGGTTTGGCAGCAAGTGCCTTTACCCACTGAACCTCGTCACTCATCCTTACGGCGGCTTTCTTCTACCTTGTAAATGGCATCTACTTTTTTTTCCCCCCAGAAACAAAATGGCTAAGAAGGTGTGTCTTTTCAGGTTTCAAAGGGAAACTGGACTGTGTTTCTACCCACAGAAAAACTGACCTCATCCATAGCATCTGTCAAGGGGCTGTGCGAGCTCGCGTCATCCAAGCTCCACCTTACCTCTCGGCTTCCTTAGCCTTGCTGATAACATCTGAACCTGCTCCCCTTACCTGTGTATTCCCACAGATAAAAAGCAAAATCCCAGGCCCAGACAGAATTAAGATGGACTTGTGCCAAAGGGCCTGCCAGGCTCTCCATGTCTGGACCTTGCCACCCACTCCCTGTAGAGAAGTTGGTATTTTGCAGATCTTTGCAAGTCTCCCCGCTCTGCTAATTGAAAAGCCTGTGCACAGAGGAAAATGAAATTGGCACTCCTGTTTGTAATGCTTTAGTGTGAAGGAGGCTGCGTTAAAGCTCTCCAGAACACATGGCACTTATCCTTCATGGTGATCCTAGTTTAAAAGCCAGGGACTTGTAGTTTTTTTTTTTTTTTTTTTTTCCCTAGCGATGTGCCATCCGTCTTTCCTCACAGTAAACAATATTTCACAGACTCCAGCACAGACGGCCAGACATCTCCTGCTCCTTCTCAGCTCCATCAGCATGTCCGCTGGGGCTGGCTGTCATTACGAGCTGCCGAGAAGAAGCTCGGCGGCGCGGCGCTTGCTATTCTTGCTCTGGAAAGCATATGCCGATTGGTGAAACAAAAGCTGGAACCCTGCCATGAATACCCAGCAGCAGGCCACCTCCCCCAGCTTTGATGTTTGGGGGCTGGGGCTTGGGGCATGGGGGCTTCTGCTGTCCACAGGTGCTTACAAACGCAGAAAAGGACACATATGAGGGTGTGGTTAATTTATTTTGGAATCGTTTGCCCCTTGCTCATTCAGTGGCAGTCACTCAAGGAGCCCTGGCTGTGTGCAGGATTAGCCTTGCCCAAACAGAAGAAAGCTTTGTCCCTTCGTCCCTGGATCCTGGGAGGCAAACTTCTGAGCCCTCTGAATGCCCTGCCTGGTAAAAATTGTTTCTGTTCTCCTGGGGATGTGGCCCATGTGCCAGTATTCCATGTTAACTCTACAATGTGAAGGGGAGGGGCTGCTACTCATACAGTGTCAGCAGGTTCTCTGGAAGGGCTGGGGATGGAGGCTAGCCAAGCACATGTTCACCATGGAAACAGTACACAAAGTCACCACTCAGGGGTCACAATAATTAGAGGGCATGATGCCACCACCCAGGGAGTCACTATGACTATAGGACACCAAGTCACCATTTGGGGGTCACCATGACTACGAGACATCAAGTCACTCTCTAGGGGTCACCATGACTAGAGGGCATCAAGACACTACCCAGTGGTTACCATGACTACGGGACACCAAGTTACCACCCAGGGGTCACCATGATTATAGGATATGAAGTTGTCACTCAGGGGTCACAATTACTACAGGGCACCAAGTCACCACCTAAGCGGTCACAATAGTTAGAGCATCAAGTCACTATCTGGGACACCAAATCACCACCCAAATCGTCACTATGACTGTGGACATGGAACCACCTCCTGGGGGTCACCATCAAAACAGTTACACCGGGTCATCACCCAGGTGGTCACTGTGAGTCACAGACACCATGTATTTACTCAGGGGACCCATAGAACTCCAGGACTGTAGTAGGCATGGGGATAAGGAGCTTCAGGTGACATGCTTGTATTGATAGTGCACAGATGGCCACCGGTTTTTGCTGGAAGGAATAGTCACCATCTGGGAATCATCCAGTCACTCTACTGGGAACCTTCTTACCTGGTCCCCCCGGGATCATCTCATTTTCCTTTTCCTATGGTTGGTTTTCATCTGGGTTGTGTCCCTGTGGTCACCAGCAGTGGTGATATCACCACTTTGCTGTACTGTATGTGTCCCTCTAGCAAATCAATGGACATAGTCATTTGGGGGACCCCTCCCCCAACCAGGGAGAGACTGCTCAGAAAGGGAATAATGGACACACAGAACGATGAGAACACGATGTCTCTAATTCTAAGACAAGGAAACTCACAGTTGTGGATAAACACTATTTAATGCTCCAAAGACCACAGCACACAAGGCTGCACTTGCCACAGCATCCCTTCCGTTCTGTGGACAGGTGCATTCCCAGGGACAAGGTGCCTGCTGGAAGCACACCCGCCCCATCCCATGTAAAGCAAGACTTTCCTTTAGAGGGCGCTGCTGTGGATGATCCACACAGGCTATACAACTAATGTAATTTTGTTCCCTATTTAATTCAGTGTCTTTTTCTCATCTTCTTTCTACCCAAGTGATAGAAAATTCACCTCAGTCACTACCTAGACATACATTGTCAGTTCTGTTTCCTCATCTTTCCCCCCACCCCGAGTAGCATCTAAATCTATCATACCTGCACTGGGGCCGAAGTGATGGAGGTTACCTTTGGTATCATCATCACTGGTCCACCTTGTCCATCCTGGTCTTCCACCATCACCCACTATACAAAGGCCGGGTCACCTCTGAGCTGATCCACACTGCCTAAGCAATGCAGGGGAACATGGCTTCCCCATGGCTCTCAGGCTACCTGGGAGTCTGTATAGCTGAGTACACCAGGTTTTAGTTGTTGTTCGGCCGTATCTTCCTTGCCCATCCCCCAATTCTCATTGAGCCACGCTCAAGGGAGCCTGCAGCGGGATCTGTGCTTTGGCTCAATCCGTACTCACCCTAGCCCCCTCTTAGCATTCTGTACTCCAGAGGAAAGAAAGGGAAGCATTGTTTCCTAAAGACTCTCATTGCCAGCTATCCATCTAGAGCCCAGGTATGGACGATGGATGTTCTGTCATGCAGACACACTTCTCAAGACCTCACGAAGAAGAGGGTTCCATCCAGCATGGGTCTAAAGTGTCTCTCTGGTCCTTTTCCCCCCAGCTCACATGTTCAGCTACACGAGAGGTCATGGTCTTAAGCAATGGCTTGGTGGCATACAGCGGAGTTGGTTTGCTGCCTGTGATTTCTCCGGCTGGCTTCATATCATCAAAGCTCATTTATTGACTGTCTTGCAGATTCAGTGTGGCTGTTGCTGACCACAACCAAGACCTCTGACTTATAAAAGATAGGATATTAAAAACCTCATGGCTGGCTTCTTAATTTACAATAGGAACCGAGTGTCCTGGCTTCCAAATGCATGCTTGCCGATCAGCACATTTTTTTTTTCCTCCCCACCTACATGTGTGCCTGGACCACAAAGTCCCCAGTATAATTAAAAACTGCTTAGGAAGAATTACACGGGGTCAATAGGATTGTCTGATGCTGAGATCCAAGTGTCAATCAAAGAGTTTTCAGGAGAATATTAAAGCCTACAGAATCCCCCCCCCCCACAAGTATTCTCTCCCCCAACCCACACCTGTGTTCAAGAACCTTCATGTATTGTTGGGTATGTAAGCTAGGGTGTTATACTTGAGGGAGTAAATTGCTTTTTAACCTATATTCTTTGATAGATAAATCAGCAGACTAGGAAAACTATGATGCTGTGATAAAAAAAAGTAATTCCCTACAAGTGTACATTATTTTTCTAATCACACCCACCATGCTCAAAGATACACCGTGACCTGTCGGCATGCTTCCAGTGTTCCAGAATACAAATGAAAAGCCAAGAAAACTGGAAACCCAAGCCATGATCAGAGCATTTCGGAGTGAGCCATCTTAGATATTTTTAATGACAATGGTTCATTTTTATACATATACGATGGAGAGAGAGAAAAAAATCCAAATTAACATGCTGATCGGTTCTCTCTAAAGAGGTAACATACTTGTTCTAAATTAATATCTCCCATATCTTGTTTACCACCTCATCTTCCCCGAGGGTAAGGCTATTTTAATTAGGACTGTTTTTTTTAGGAGGGCATGCATTTGTATTGTCTAATATTAGGTCAGTAGACAGCATTCTTATCTCTGTGTCTTGGCTGGGTACCTAGAACCCAGAATTCATTTGCAGCTAGTCAGGCTGAGCTAATGATAATGGTAATTAAATCTCATGCTTCACTATCTAAAGATGATGATGCCTCAGGCAAGGGGGGGGGGCGGTGCTCCCCATCTCTGCCATTTTCCGACTAGTTAGGTGTGTTACGATGATTCCAGTGCATCTTTTCTCTCTTCATTCGACTGAGAACAAGGACCAGAGGCTAGACAATTGGTGATGATACCTGTGATATTCTGAACGTTTTAAATGTCCCAAGGTTGTCTATAGTCCAGCAGATGGCCCCTTGGAGCCCATCTGTCTTAGTTAGGGTTTCTATTGCTTCGACAAAACATCATGACCAAAACACAAGTTGGAGAGGAAAGGATTAATTTGGCTTACATTTCCACATTGTAATCCATTATTGAAGGAAGCCAGAACAGGAACTCATGCAGGGCAGGAACCTGGAGGCAGGAGCTGATGCAGAGCCCATGGAGGAGTGCTGCTTACTGGCTTGCTCCCATGGCTCGCTCAGCCTGCCTTCTTATAGCACCCAGTACCATCAACCCAGGGGTAGTACTACCCACAAGGGCTGGGCCCTCCTCCATCAATCACTAATTAAGAAAATGCTTTACAGACTTGCCTACAGCCCGATCTTATGTATGGAGGTGTTTTCTTCATTGAGGTTCCCTCTTCTCAGATGACTTTAGGCTTAGCATTTAAGCATTACCTGGCCAGCCCCTTCGGAACCTCACCAGTATGCAGGCAGTGCCTTTGCCCACTCAGGGTCCTGATGCAGCCTCATTTGCGTAGCCCATTTGTGCATGTGCCAAGCCCCCTTTAAGGGGTGGGCCCCGCCCCCTTTAAGGGGTGGGCCCCACCCCCGCCCCGCCCCCGCCCACCTCTCTGTCTCTGTCTCTCAGACTCCCTTCCTCCCCCCTCCCCCTCTCCTCCTCTTTCCCTCTCTCCCTCTATCTTCCCAAGAGGTCGCAACTGCACCTCCTCTCTTCCCCTTTTCCAGTCTTTTCCTCTCTATCCCTCCGTTCTTCTCTTATCTCCAGAGGCGCACTCTGCGGTCCTTTCTTCCCTTCCCTTAATAAAATTCTGTATGTGAGTGCTGTCTCCGTGGTGTGTCTCCCTCTCACCTCCCGGGGGCGGGGTGGGGGGGTGGGGGGTGGGGCTTGGCTCTAACCTGCCAAGGCCTCCAGCCGCCTTGTTTTTAAATGCAACATTTAGCTTGTGTCAAGTTGACATAAAACTGGCCAGCACGCCACCCAAAGAAGCTAAATGTATGTCCACAGAGAGGCCTGCGTGTGTCCTTTTACAGCCGCTTTATTCATGATGGCCAAAGCTTGGAAGCAACCAACATGTCCTTCAGTGGGTGAAGGGATAAAACTCCCGGGAATCCGAACATTGAATATTATCCAGAACTAGAAAGAAAAGAGCTATCAAGGACTGAAGGAAACTTCAAGGCATATGGCGCTGTGATGTGAAAGGACCAGGTCTGAAAAGATTGCCCAGAAAAGCCAGTGCTTGGAGATCGAGGATGGGAGAGGGATAGATGGGCAGAGCTCAGAGGCTTTGGGGATGCTGAAGATATTCTGTGGCATCTACTGATGGGCTTTCCATGGTGTTTAACCCACAGAACATACATTACAAAGAGTGAGACTAGGATTGCCTGGACTCTAACTGATGATGGTGGGTCTCTGTGGGTTCAACTTGTACCCCCGTCGTGTGGGATGTTCATGAGGTGGGCAGTACATGTTTGGGAAGAAGGTGTGTGCGCCATCTCCATACCTGTTGCGCAATCCCATTGAGCTGCAGACTGTACTAAAGACAAGTTTATCGTGAAACAAGTGGTCATGTGACTCACCTAACAGCAGATCCTGAGAGCAATAATGATGTGGCCAATAGGTCTATGCCATGAGGCATATGATGGTTGGCACAGGATGCATTTTACCTTGATTTTCTCCCCACTTCCCTTTTTTCCATTCTTCATCTCTTCCCCCCATCTCTCCTACTTTTCTTTGCCATTGTGTCCTCCCCACAGTTCAGTCAAGGCAGTGGCTTCCCAGGTAACTCCTTTGCCCTCTTTAGGAAGCACAGAGGAGAGCTTCCGTGGCTGTGTTGATCATTGCTTCTCTTAGCATCTGTGTGAGTCTTATACTGTGCTGCTCTGCGGGCTGATGCTTGCATGCCCTCTACACACAGGTGGCTGTGGTCACTGCACATGGCGTCCTGTGAGATTTGCAAATGCTCTGTGCATGGCTTTAATTCTGCACACTGCATCCTGTGAGGTTTGCGCGGGTTCCAAGTGCAAGCGGTTGTGACTACCACACACCTTGGGTTTTGCACGCCCTCTGCACACAGGTGGCTGTAATCATGGCACACTGCAACCTGTTCCACTTTTAGCTTTTCCCACCTGACGGCTTCTGGAGACTGCCTATGGGTTCACAGTTGCTCTGCCACTGGGGTCCCAGCTCTGCTGGTCTCCATCCTGTGTTCTGTACCAAGACCAGGAGTGAGTAGACACCACCAAAAAAAATAGTGTGGTTGAACTCAGGTAATAACTAAAGCGCAAAGACAGGAGGCCAATGAAATCCTTGAGTTATAAAATCCATGACGTCTACTGGCTCATCATGTGAGCATTTTTGTGGCAATGCCGCAATGGTTGAGATGCAAAGGCTTCAAAGGGAGGAATTATGAATTGTGACAAATGAAAGAAGTGTGTGCTGTCAGCGATCGTTTTGAACTTAAACCTAACTTTTTAAAAAATTAATCTATTTTTATTTTGTGTGCATTGGTGTTTTGTCTGCATGTATGTCTGTATGAGGGTGTTGGATCCTGGAGTTACAGACAGTTGTGAGCTGCCATGTGGGTGCTGGGAATTGAACCCAGGTCTTCTGGAAGAGCAGTCAGTGCTCCTAACCACTGAACCATTTCTTCAGCCCCTTAATTCTATCTTGTAGCTGAAATTTTCTCCAGTCCTGCCCAGCCCCACGGACCACGCAACTGCTTATAAAATAATCACTCAGAAGTTTATATTAATTAAACTGCTCGGCCATTAGCTCAGGCCTACCACTGACTAGCTCTTACACTTAAACTCAGCCCATTTTTGTTCATCTATATGTCGCCATGTGTTCCGTGGCTTTACCTGTTGCCTTTACATGTTGCTCCCTGGACGGCAGGTTGGCGGTTCTCTCCCAGCCTTCCTGTTCCCACATCTCTTCTCTGCTTGTCCCACCTATACTTCCTGCCTGGCTACTGGCCAATCAGCATTTTATTTATACAGAGCAATATCCACAGCACTATTTTTATTTGACTTGAAGGGAATTTGTGTATGCTGACTCCATAGCCACAGGTATTTAGAACTTCTGGGATTTAGGGCCCCATGTTTGTTATTATTTAGGTCTTATGTTGTAAAGCAAACATTTCTGTGGCTGGAGAGATGGCTCAAGAGTTAAGAGTACATGATGCCCTTTGAGAGGACCAGAGTTTGGCTCCCAGTACCCATGCTGGGAAGCTCACAGCTACCTGTAACTACAGATCCAGGGGATCTGATACCCTCTTCTTGCCTCCATAGCAGGTACTTGAACTCACATGCATGTGTACACACACACACACACACGCTCAAGAAATTGAAAATAAATATTTAAAGAAATACAGGCATTGTAATCTACTTACCACGAATATATTAAAAGTAAACATATTGATACTGACAGAAAGCCACCCAGGCAGAATTGGTTAAAAATGGAGAATGTATTGGTTCACAGAAATGGGCATTCCAAGGGTGGGATTGCCGTCCAGCACAACTGGATTCAAACTGAGTCACGTCTGTAAACCTCGCCCACCTCTCAGCTGTTTCCCTTTGCACCCTCAGCTCGGTTCTGTTTTTGGTGAATGTGTGGCTGAGGGACTCAAGGCTTGCGTTCTATCCCTTGGCCATTTCACAGCGGTGAGGTAAAGGGATAGAGTCCCTAGTCACTTCTATGAGTCTGGGGAACTGTGATTGGTTGTGTCAAGTGCCCATCTCTAAATCTGGGGTGATTGGCACATCTTGGCCACATGCCTACCTTAGCTTAGGCTAGAATCAGTGAAACCACGCAGCTGCCCTCTGGGTGAGGAAGAGGCATAAGTACAGCTTGTGGTACCAGCAGAGGAAGGAGTGGACTGTGGTGTTACTGGACTGGACATTGTTAATATAATGGACTAGACATCGTTAATGTAATCTTGACTATATGTAGTGTATATACTTATTGGATAGTTTCTCTTGTACTAGTTATAAGCTTTTTTAATTTTAGACAAAAAGAGAGGAAATGTGGTGGTATTGTGTTCCCCAAAATATTGTGTACCTTAATAAACTTATCTGGGGTCAGAGACAGAACAGCCATAATATTAAACATAGAGGTTAGGCATTGGAGACACATGCCCTTAATCTCAATACCAACCATAGAAGACCTGGAGGTCTGTACAGACAGGCAGTGACGAGGTAGTCACGTAGTTGGGTTTACAACCAATGAGAAGGAAGAACAAGGACTCTTTATAAGACAACCTCACAGGAAGAAACCCCCTTTTCGGAGAAGTCTCTTGGCGGGAGAGTCTAGCTGGCGTAACTGTGGGCACACAGAAAGACAATTGTCTAATGCCACAAACCCAGAGCTTTAGAAATCTAGGCAGTGCATGCCTAGGCAGAGGCATGACTTCCACATACCTGTGTTTTCTTTTCTTCTCTTGCGTGATTATAGCACGCCCTGCACAATTTCTGTTAACCTCACCAGAAGGACTTGGAGCTGAAGTCACAATCATGGGAGAGACAAGCACACACAATCCAGCTCTGGAGTTTGCAGTCAAACTAGGAGCCAAATGCTAGAAAGAGGAATGATTCTGTCTGTTAAAAAAAAAAAAAATTGAGGGCTTGGATTCTCTGCTGGATGCCAGGCACATCTGTCAGAGGTAGGCTTGCTGTGTGCATATGATTTGGTCAGAATCTTACTCGGGTTATGGCTATTTGAAAGGAAACCCTGGGTCACTCAGAATTAAAATTAGTCATGCCCTGCAAACCCTGAAAGGCCGGGAGAGAACAGAGGACATTTTGTTGTGCACCTTTTCATGTGAGAAGTGCAGTGTATGGAAACTTCTCCCAAATTGTATAAGAATCGGCCTGAGGATTCTAACTTTTAACATGCTAGCATGTTTTGTCCTTCCGGCTGTGTGCACTGTGTATTTGTGGTTGAATTCCTCTGTAGACTTTCTTTTTATCTTTCCTCATTTTTTATTTTCTATCGTGTGTGTATGTGTGTGTGTGTGTGTGTGTGTGTGTGTGTGTGTGTGTGTGTGATGTGCATGCATGCATGCACACACACATGTGCAGGTACGCATGCACGCAGGTACATGTGTATATGGAGGTCACAGATCGACAGTGGGTGGCTTCTTCAATCCCTTTGCACTTTATCTTGAGTCAGAAGCTCGTAGAGTGTGTTAGCCTGGCTAGCCAGCCAGCCCCCTGGATCTCCCTGTCTGTCTCTCCAAGGCTGGCATGACAGACAAATGCCATCGTGCCTGGCTTTTCGCATGGGTGCTGGAGATCCATACTCAGGTCTGCATGTTTGCAGGGTAAGTACTTGGCTGAATTCTTTGCCCAGCACCCATGGCTCTCTTTTCTTTAGTCGTGTGTGTGTGTGTGTGTGTGTGTGTGTGTGTGTGTGTGTGTGATATGCCATGGTGAGGTTGCTGCATTCTCTCTTCCTCTTTCCCCATTCAATATTTTGGATTGAATTCCATGTCTGAGTCTAATGGCATTTTTTTCAAAGCTCATATTCGAATAGACCCACCCTCTGCCGTCAATAAAGCACTTCTGAACACAAAACCCAATTTGGAGTCCAGAAATATCTACAATTGTCTGAGCCCCACAGGTGGTCCAAGCAAGCCCATATGGGAAATGACCTGTGATGGACAATGGTCAGGACCATATTTGGGATGTTTTTAGATCTGCAGAGAATGGCTCAGCCAAGATAGTCACCCCCCAGAAGCTCTCACCCCCCTGCCAGAAGCTCCCTCCCATACCTGAAATTCCAATGTGCACATGAATATTACATTTGGATTCCTGCCTCTGTTTTTCTATTTTTCAAAGGATTTCTTCTATGTCCCATTTAGGAGAATGCATGTTCCTCCTCAGGTTGCCTGAGGCGATGTGCTTACATGATGTGTGGAAAGATGATGTTCCCTCCTCAGGGACTCTCCCCTCCCTGCTTGTACTGCAGACACAGTGTTTGCTTTTGGGGACTCCTTTAGAAGTGGTAGACTGTGGAAGGGGGGGCTCCATTCCCATATAATCATTTTACTTATCATGCTGAGAAGTGCCACAGCTCTGCTTCATGCAAATACCGGGTGTTCATTACAGAAGATTAGGGTATATTTTATTTGTAAGTGCGTTCTGAGCACTTTGGGACCTGGAAAAAAAACCTCATGATATTCTGGTCGCTGGCGTGTGCATAGAGATGAAGCAAGAGTGCAGAATCTCTCTTATGAGGATTTCCCCATACAACCGCACAACGTTTGGTTAGTACATCAATCATATATGTACATGGTATAACTACTTTCATGTGTGTATATTAAGTATACGAATGTACACCACACATGGGGGTGGGGGGTAGCATGCATGCATGCTGTGGCTCTTCTGGGGCTTGAGGAGTCTCCCAGTCACCACTTCCACATCCCAGCTTCTGTTCTCACCTGCCGCTACCTTAATACCCATCCACAAGGTAACCAGAGCCTGGCAGTTTATTATGTACATTCCAATGTCCATTGATGTCCTGACACAGTCTCCAGGAGCGCCGTTAGGACCACACCCACCCAGTTCCTTATGCATCAGTCTGTAGTCATCTGACCAGTTAGGCATCTGCATCTAACCAGCATCATTCACGCCAGGCTTTCTGTTCCTTAACTTCTCACCTGCAATCTCTTTGGACCTTAACACCTACCATTTCCTTTTATGGAACATGTGTTTCCAGATCGCTCCTCAAGGTTGTCAGTGAACTACGGCTCAGAACATTCACAGACAATGCTGAACATGAAGCCATGGGTGTTTGCTTTATTTTTGTTGTGGTTTTGAGCCCAGGCTGGACTGGAACTCACAGTGTAATCCAAGATGCTCTTGAACTCACAGCAATCTTCCTTCCTCAGCCTCTTGAGTGACGGGGTTACAGGCATGAGCCACCACGCCCAGCTGCAATGCACATTTGTATGGCTCCCATTCCTCTGGGTGGCTGGGGATGAGGTTGTACAGGCTGGTCTGTTTTTACTAAGCTCACCTCATGTTTGTAGCCTGCTGGCTTCTGGCCAGCTCCATTCCATATACCTAATCTTCTGTCTCGCTCCTGGGAATGGCTCTGTGGTACGTACCCGTACACATGCATAGATTCCACAAGAGCAGCATGCCAGACCTATTCAACTCTTGAACCTGACCATATCCCAAGGGTTCAGGCTCTGTTCAGAGTTAAAGGGTGGAGACCCCTCCCCTGTCCCCTTTGTGGGAGGAACTGCCCAGTCACATAAGGAAGATTGTGATTATGGGAGGCTGAAAAATCCAGCCAACGTTTATAGCTTCCCTACCGGGACTGGCTCATTCTTATCTGCAGTCCTTGGCTCATTGGAGACACCCCAGGGGTTTTCCCCCAAGTCCCCAAAGTAGCATCATAGCAAGGATATCTGTGTTACTTCACTGCATTCAATTTCTCAGATTACCTATTTACGTACACGCTTCCCGTGTTCCTCCCCAATGCTAGCATCTAAGATCCATAAATCTCCATCCAGGATCTGAAGCAGGTACAAGGTAGACGCTCGCTATAAAGCAGGGGAATGAATGCTAAGTTTAAATGCCAGCTTCTGTCATACTCACTTTTTTTTTTGCATATTATCAGATTCACTTAGAATTAATTAGCGGGTCAGGTTTCTGATCAGGATCTGGTTGTAACATTATCTGTGCCTCTGAGTGGTTTCCTTCTCGCTCTCCCCCTTGGCTCTGCCTCTGTAAAACAAAGCCATTAACCTATATAGATTCATGCTTAGCTCTGGGCTCTGCCTGTCTGTGATGATAAACCCGAGTCCATCGAACAAGGTAAATTTGCATTGCTTTCATTCCTGTGTGCCAGGGGGAGCGATCTGTCTACACACCCTGCAACACTCCCAGGCACGGGCAGCTTTTCAGGGACGTGTCAATTAAGTGTCTGTTATGTACATAGGCTGTGTCAGAGATGGACATGGCAGACAGGCTGTGCAGGAAGTCGGGGACACTGCCACAGGGAGCTGACAGAAGAGCAGAGGTGATGGCTGGAGCCTCAGGCAGAAGTAGACAGTTTTTGAGACATGATTTGCTCAGGATTTAGCAAAGCTTAGAACACGCTGGGAAAGATTTTTTTTGGCTTAATGTGTGCTATCACTTTGGTGTGTGTGTTTTTGTGTGTGTGTGTGTGTGTGTGTGTGTGTGTGTGTGTGTAGAGGCCAGAGGTCAACACTGGGGCCATCTTCTATCTCCTCTCTTGCTTTCACCCTCACTTCTTATGTCAGGGTCTCTCAGTAAACCCTGGAGTTCACCGTGTCCCTGACACTGGCTGTCTAGCAAGCCTCAGGGATCCTCTTGTCTCTGCTCTTAGATCTGGGGCTACAGGAATGCACTAGCTTTTTATGTGGGTGCTGAACCTGGGTCCTTGTGATTATATGGCAAACATTTGACAACCCCCCTCCCCCCGGTGTGGTTTAGATGGGAAATGTCTTCAAAAGGCAATTGGTCCTGGGCTGGTGGTGCTGTTTAGGAAGGTTGTGGAATCTTTAGGAGGTGGAGCCTTGCTGGAGGAAGTACATCACTGAGGGAGAACTTGAGGTTTATCACTTCCTGTTTTCTCTGGTGTCCTGACTGCCTGATGCTGTTGACCTTCCCGCTTCATACACCTACTGCCATGCCTTCCCTGCAGGATGGACTGTATCCCTTACAACAGTAAGCCATAATAAATCCTGCGTCTTTTAAGTTGCTGCCCTGGTTAGTTCACATGGGAAGAGGGGGCCACAGTTGGAAAGTTGCCTCTTTCAGGTTGGTCCGTGGGTCATTTTCTTGATTGTTTACTGATGTAGGAGGGCTCAGCTCATGGTAGTCGGTCCCACCCTAGACAGATAGTCCTGGACTATATAAGTAAGCTGGCTGAGCAAAAGCCTTTGAGCAAGCTAGCAAGCAGCGTTCCTCCATGGTTCCTGCCTCGAGTTCATGCCATGATTTTCCTCAAAGATGGACCGGGAGCTAGAAGTCTAAGTTGAAATGGACCCCTTATTTGCATTTTGATCAGGGTCTTTATTGAGCCAACAGCAAAGTCATCTGGAGCAGTTGCTTTGGTCATGTGTTTTGTCCCAGCCTGGTGGAAAGGAGCTAAGACACCCGTGAAGCCATCTCAGCCTTTCCTTTTGCACACTGGTTCGGGAGATGCTAAAGGTGACTCGCTGTGTGTGCCTGGCTGAGGGCCTCTTGATAATCACTCTTCCCCATGGCTATGAAAACAGCACAGTAATTTCCAGGCTTTGATGTGACACTAATGACGTCCTCTTCTCCGAACGGGAGTGTGACAACTGTCAAGAAAATCTCTGGACTAATTTAAATGTGCAAACCACAGAGGGACAGATCATTGTCTTAAATGAGGCCACATGGCTTATGGGGTTGCTAAGCTGAATCAGCTGTTAAACTCAATTCTGAATGCTGAGGGAAGGTGCCAGCAGGGCTGCATCTCATTGGCTGAACTTATTTTTCTGTCCCTCATTGTATTGCCTGGGTCAGTTGTACCATATGCTCACGTATTTCTGGCCTGACCATGAACCAAGGAAGTCCACAGTCAAACCTGTATTGGTGTTGGAAATTGGTTACAGGCCTTGGAAATCTGCCCAGGTGGGACCTCTGAAGACTCACCTGAGGTGTACAATAAATAATATGAAACAGAAGATTGCTAATCACTGTGGTGATGCCTAGGATGGTGAAGGAAATAGAAAGCATGGGTGGATTGCAATTGAAGTCACCCAGATTTCCCCAAACCAAAGAGCTTTAAGGAATCATGTTTAAAGACATGGAAATATACAGACACAAAACCATACACATAATTAAAAAAAAAAACAAATAGTTAATCTTCAGTATGAACCGGAACCAAATCACCGTGTAGACATACCTGTTGGCGTGACTGTGATGGTGTCTCTAGAGAGGTCTA
Organism: Peromyscus attwateri; assembly: GCA_902168425.1. NCBI lineage: Eukaryota > Metazoa > Chordata > Mammalia > Rodentia > Cricetidae > Peromyscus > Peromyscus attwateri. The sequence continues at coordinate 75,629 of CABHPP010149022.1, read as the reverse complement.
GTTGAGATGAGAAAACCTACTTTGAATGTGGATGACACCATTCTATAGGGTAAAGTCCTGGGGTGAATAAAAGGGAGAAGTCAACTAGCCACTGCCCCCGCCCCCCCGAAACTCCATCAAGAGGTGAGCCGGAGAGTCATCCACTTTGTCCACCATGACAGTGTGTATATTGAAACTGTGAGCCAAATTAAACTTCCCCGTCCTTAAGCTGCTTCTTCAGGTATTTTGGTCCTAGCAATGATCAAAGTGATTAACACATCAGCAGTGTTTGACAAAGGACGTTTGTTGCCAGCACTGTTCTCTCTGCCCCATCGGGCTGGCTGCTTTTTGTCAGCTCAACACAAACTAGAGTCATCTGGGAAGACTCAGTGAGGAATTGCCGCCATCTTATTGGCCAGTGGGCATGTCTCTGAGCATTTTCTTAATTAGTGATGTAGGAAGGCTCAGCCAACGGTGGGTCATGCCATCCCTGAGCATGTGGTCCTTGGTTCGATAAGAAAGCAGGCTGAGCAAGCTATGAAGAGCAAGCCAGCAAGCAGTGTTCCTCCATGGCCTCTGCTTCAGTTCTTGTCTCCAGGTTCCTGTCTTGGTTTCTTGCCCTGGCTTCCCTCAGGAATGGGATGTGACTGGGAGGTATAAGCCAAATAAACCATTTCCTCCCAAGTTGGTTTTGATCACAGTTTTCTCACAGCAACGAAAACCAAAGTAGGAAACCCGTTCCTCACATCTTCCTGTCCATCTGTTCCCCACCCACTTTCCAGTCCATCACAAATCGGCCCCAAACCCTTACCAGCTTCAGAGCATTTCAACTTCATCCATCCCATTGATAAAAGAAACCTAGATTGGATTAGTTTTACTTCTCTCTCACCCATGGAATAATAATAATAAAAAAGAATGTTTGGGGTCTCATAGTCTTCAATTTCATTTCATTGAGTTGATGTAGTTTTGCATACATTAATGAGGTTTCCTTTAGCATGAAGAAAAAAGCCACCCAGATTTCAGTAGCTACAACTTGTGAGGCCGAATGAGACCTTCTCCAACCTTCTCTGATTGTCTAACTTTCTTGGTGTCTGCACAGTAGATCTCTTGGTAGTAGCTGTATACAGTGTGTTCTTTGACTTTGAGAAGATCTGAACCCCAAAGGAACTTAAGATGTCTTAATGGCAATAAGCCTCTTGGGGTTTAGCCAGCTCTATTCCCTTTTCCATTTCTATATTGTCCTGGTTAGTTTCATTGTTAACTAGACACAATGAAGAGTCACCCGAGTGTAGTGATATATTGTGTACCCTAATAAAATTTGCTGAAAGATTAGAGAGACAAAGGAACAAGCCATAGCCAACTTTTACCTCTAGGACTCTTCAGCCTGAAAAAGCTTCAGTTCCTGTCTTCTCAGGCCTTATATACCTTCCTCCGCCCAGCCATCACTTCTTTCCTAGTGCTGGGATTAATGGCATGTGTGCTTCCCAAATGCTAGGATTAAAGGTGTGAGCTCTCAAGTGATGGGATTAAAGGTGTGTGTCTCAAGTATTGGGATTAAAGGTGTGTGCCACCACTGCCTGGCTACTATGTTTAATCTAGTGGCTTGTTCTGTTCTCTGATCTTCAGGCAAATTTAATAGGGTACAACAAAATATCACCACACCCGAGTCTCAGCTGAAGAGCCCAAATCAGTTGTTGGTTGATTCAAGTGGGAAGACCCAATCTATTGTGGTCAATGCTACCCCTGGGCAAGGGTTCCTAAATTATATTTGAAAGCTAGTTCATGGGACTAGAGTAATGGGTCAGTGGTTAAGAGCACTTGTCACTCTTGTGAAGAATCTGGGTTCAGTTCCCAGAAGCCACATGTCAGCTCACAGTCATCTGTAACTCCCATTCCTGGGGGATTCAATGCTCCCTTTTGACCTCTATGTACATGCACCCATGTGGCACACAGACATGCATGCAAGCAAAATACTCATAAAAGTAAAATAATTTTTTAATAAAGTTAGCTGAGAATGAGCAAGATGAAGTGAGGCAGCATCTTCAGTAAGCAGTGTGTCTCCATGATTTCTGCTTCAAGTTCTTGGCTTGCCTTCCTTCGCTGGCTCCCCTCAGAGATGGACTGTGACCTGCAAGTGTACGCTGAAATAAACCCTTTCCTCTGCGAGTTGCTTTTGGTCATGGTGTTTAGCACAACAGCAGAAAAGCAAAGCAGGACATCTATTCAGATCTGTGACTCGTGCTGGATCCAGATGGTCCTCCCACCTTTGCACACGTTAAGGTGGCATCCAGTGATCGGTTTGCTCTCTTTCTTTGTGTCTGTTAATGCTGTGACAGGGCTGAAGCCACTTAAGGGAGAAAGGGTTTATTGAGCCTCTCTTTGAAGAAGGGGCATGAGTGGCCCATCGTAGTGGGGAAGGCATGCAAGGTGACTGATCACGTTGCATCACAGGCAGGAAGCAGAGAGAGCAGACAGGAAATGGATTCAAGCTTTCAGATCTTAAGGTCTGCCTCGAGTAGCCTATTCCTGTCAAGGCTGTACTTGCTAATAGTTCTACAACCTTCGAAACAGTGCCACCAGCTGGGGACCAAGTGTTCAAACACATGAGCCTATGGGGGATATTTCACATTCAATGGAGTTCCTTATAAGAATAGGAAGAATTTTTGTTTTTGTTTTTTTAAATAGGTGTACAGTGTTGTATAGTGGCAAGTACACCATGATTTCTTTAACTAGTCCCCCGACTAGGGTATACTTTGCTAGTTTATGCCTCCCCGCAAAATATAGCCTTGTGTCCATGTTCTTTCTTGCACATAGAAACATATCTCTGTCTAATGGGTGCTTATAGCTAGGGCTGGGGGTGAGACATATATTATCCGATTGCTTGGGGCCACTGAATTATCCTGCAATGAGAGGCTTTAAATATGAGAAGAATTTCCTCCTCCTTGGGATGGACAGGAGAGGTCCCTCAGCTTTCTATCATATGGGAGTCTCCGTGGATTTCTCCTTTACATTTTGATCCATCTAGAATACAGATCAGCAGAATCCGGGTATATAGGACCTGTGCTGGCTATGAAAGTGGTCCAGGGCCCTCTACTCTCCATCCTCTGGGCTCTGCAGCACGTGTGTATGGAAATGAGCTCTCCTGGACCATGGGGATGTGTGAGCACAAACCAGTAACCACAGAAAAGTAAAGGTACCTACCTGTGAGCAGCACCAGGCTGTCTGTACCTCGGCAGCCTCCAGAAAAGTAAACTACTGTCTTATTTAAGCCACTATTATTTTTCGTCTCTGCTCTAACAGCTGAAACTTCATCCTGAGTGATCTACTCCTTACCTGTCACCCGCACAGCGAGGGAAGAAGGATGGGAAAGGACTTCGTTATCCTGGGCTCTGGACAGGCTGCCAGACTCTCGCCAGATTTATGAGAAAGAAGGGCAGAGAGTGAAATAGCAATTGCAGGGATTTGCAGCTTAGCAGTGTATGGGCACAAATGATGGGTAATTGGCAGGAAGAGAGATCTTGCATGGCAGCTGAATCAAAAGGGGCTTCGTGGAAGCAAGTATTCGGAGACAGCCTGCATCAGTGAGGCTGTTTCAGGCCAGATCATGCTGACCCTGTGTCCAAGGAACACTGTGATGTGGCTGGGAGGAGGAGGGGTTGCTCATCCCAGACTCAGCGACGACACAGCACCCACAAAAGTGCATTTTGTCCCAGATACCTCATTAGTAAAGAGACATAAACTGTGTGGAAGGGGCTTGAGGTGGAAGACAGAAATGAAAAATAAAACCAGCAATGTGTTGGGGAAGTACTGAAGGAAGCAATTCGCAGAGAGATGAAGGAAAGTAAAAAAGGCTTCTCTTGGGCAAGTAGAATTGAAAGGCATAAAAATACAACACAGATAGAAAGGCAGATCCAAGAAAGTCCAAAGCCGGGGTCGGGTGGGTTGGAGAAATGGCTAAGTAGTTAACAGCACTGCCTTTTAAAAGGACCCAAGTTCATATCCCAGCACCCACATTGCAGCTCACAACTATCTGTAGCTCTACTTTCAAGGGATATGCGCCCCCTCTGGCCTCCATGGGCAATACACTCACAGGTGCATACTCCTACACAGATATACACATATTGTATCATTAAAATGAAATAAATCTTAAAAAAAAGAAACCTTTAAAGGGAGCACCATTTAATTCTGTCTTGAAAGAGACTAAAGCCAATGAGTTTTAGAAAATAGATATATTTGATCTAAAAGTACAGGGGTAATCTAGGTATTGAGGGATCCTGGGCTCCCTCCAGCAGATGCTTCATCCTGAAACTGTACAAGTCGACTGGTAGGAGTGAAGGAGATGCCTTTGTACTGAGAGGCATCACCCTTCCCTACCTCCTGGGGACCATGGTAGTACATTCACCCAGCACCCACATGGTACCTCACAACTACCTGTAACTCTAGTTCCAAAGGATCTGATGCCCTCTCCTAGGCTCCATGGGTACCTGCATGCACATGGTACACACATATATACTCAGGTACATATAATTGCACATATACTAAATTAATGTAAAAAATTTTTTTGAAAGTCCTTAGTTATAAAGATACGTTTTCTCTCTCACACAAATCCCAATGGAATTTTGACCAGCAATGCATTGTATTTATACATTCCTTGTGGATAGATGACAATATCTGTATTTATTCCTCTATTCTGCCAGTCACTTCCCCACTGAAAACCAAGAGCATGGTCACGGTCGCAATTAGAAGCTGATGTTAGTAATTCTGGGGACATTCAATAGACAATAAAAACTAAAATCAAGAAATCATTTTTAAGAGTTGAGCTTGGAAGTTCACATCAGCATAGCCCACAGTTCAGCAGCCACTTGTGCACTTAAAAGACTTGCTGGAGTCAGCTGCTGATGTATCCATAATCAGAGGAATGGGTCAGTTACAGCTAATAACACCCAGGGATGTGGGCCAAGGTATGCAGAATGGTAGCAACCTCTACTGCTGGCTGTGTCATGGGTCCATTTCCAAATGTCTAGAAAAATGCTGATTTGAGTGGATCATTCATTCATTCATTCATTCATTTACTTTTTTTTTTTTTGCAGAGTGTGAGTTGTGGTCCTAAAAGGAACCAATGGTAGTACATACTCCTTCCTGTCTTTGTAAAACTCCATCCTCATAAACATCAGAGGCCATGTGTTGGAGGACGAGTACATCTGGCCTGCCCTTCTGGTGTGCCCATGACTTTTATTTAAAAGTGATGGTAATATTTTGTTTGACTTGAGCTTGTGCAGTTCTTATGAATAGTGTTATAACCACCATGAGTACATACGTGCATGCCCCGCTCCCGTGTCCAGAAAACACTGTTCTATGATGTCATCCACCGACTCTGGCTCTTACAATCTTTCCGCCCCTCTTCTGACATAATCCCTGAGCCTTGAGAGGAGGGTTGTGAAATCCCACTGAGAGCTCCTGGCACGTGATAGCTGCTAAGAAAGGGGGAATCAGTTTTCCTTTAAGGGCGTGGCCCCTGGTAGGTCAACCCTGTTCCAGTGGAAGACCACACATTCTAGTGTAAATGGGCAGGACAAATTAGATTCAATGGGCTTTTTAAGAAGAGGACAGAAAGTTCAGTGGTGTGCTGGCTCCTTATCTGTCAACTTAGCACAAGCCAGGGTCATTGGGGAAGAGGAACTCTCCATTGAGAAAATGCCTACATGAGATTGTCCTGTAGGCAGATTTATGAAGCCTTTTCTTGATGACTGACTGATGTGAGAGGGTCCAGTCCACTGTGGGTGGTGCCATCCCTGAGCAGGGAGTCCTGGGTTTTATGAAAAGGCAGGTTGAGCAAGGCAGGGGGAACAAGCCAGTAATCAGCATTCCTCCATGGCCTCTGCTCTAGTTCCTGCCTTCAAGTTCCTGCCCTGACTTCCCTCAGTAATGGATTGTGGTTGGAACACGTAGACCAAATAAACGTTTTCCTCCCTAAGTTGCTTTTGGTCCTGGTCTTTATCATAGCAGTGGGGGAGGTTGAGTAAACACGATTAAAATGCATTGTACAAAATTCTCAAATAATTAATAAAAAACGAGGCGGAAAGTAATGGAAGTGGCTTATATACACGTCATGAAACTGAACATCTTAAATTTTTTTTTCTTGCTCTGGTGATTTTGTTTGTTGAGCACCCGGTTTCCTCTTCAGTTAGTAGCAGTCATATTAATTAAGTCGTTATTTATTGAGCTGCTATCAATGCCAACGTTGATCCGGTCACTGTGTTGGCTGCCGTTTACCCAACCTTCAAATCTGTGGTCAGTGTCACCGTCTCTTTCTTTGCTGTCGTCGAAGAAAGGAGCCCTGTGATAGCTCAGTTGGACTTCCCAGGCTTGCTCTGGGTTTTAAACAGATGCAGCCCCCATGAGTGGCTCTGTTTGCAACACACGGGCTTGTTACCAGACCACAGAGACACTCCTTGGATGGCTTACGCCCCTACTGCCAGCTGCTCTTTCTGTCCCTGTGAGCTACTCTGCCTGCCTTGCTGGATATCCAGAGAAGTCATTCAATGCTCTCTCTCACACACACTCCTCTGTAACATCTCAGTGTTTGAGGTGATGTCTGTCCCTGCGAACCATGCAAGGTCCCACCACACAGTGTGAAGGCAAGTGCCAGTGAGCTGTGTGTGATAGGGATCTTGATTGTCACGTTGGCAGCATCTAGACTCATGTAGGAAACCCGCCTCTGAGAATATCTTCAGGAGACTCTTCTAGATTGGGTTAGTTGTAGTAAGAAGACTCACTCTGAATATCCATCCCACGGGCTGGCATCCTGGACTGAATGAAAAAGAGAAAGTGAGCTGAGCACCAGCATCCATCTCACTCTGCTTCCTGACTGTGGGTGCCATGGGACCAGCTGCTTCATGTTCTATCTGCCATGCCTTCCCCACTGTGATGGGCTTTATCATCAAACTATCAGTCCAAATAACCTTCCCTACCTAAATTGCTTTTGCACGTGTTTTGTAACAAGAAGTAACATTCCTGGCCTTGTCCAGCCAGGCCACCCTCCCTGGGATCATTAGACCAGTCAAGAAGTGTTCTGCATGGATGGTGGAGGTGCAGAGAGGAAGACCAGTTATAACTTAGGACTTGGCTCATGTCTGGTCATATCTTACTGGCCAAAGCAAACTATGTGGCTAATCCTAGAATCAGGAGTCAAGTAATACCTACCCATCCACCCCATGATTAAAACCCTATAGCCATGTTCAAAGACCATCAAGAAGGCAAAAACTTCATTTTCTTGTTGTTTTGTCTGTGAGACCTAGCCTTGAATGACTGAGCTGTCCCTCCAGCCCAAAACTGAGGTTTTTTTTTTTTTTTTTTCTCGATAGAATAAGTGTCAAGAAAATGGTGTGGGTCGGATTTCGGACACTATGACAAAGCACCCGAGATAATCAACTTAAAAGAAGAAAATGTTTGCTTTAGCCAATGGCTTTAAAAGTCTGAGTCTATTGCTGCTTGGCCCCATCCCTTTGGGTCTGTATGGAGGCGGAATATTATGGCATGAATGTCTTCCGGAGGAAACCGGCTCATGGCATCTATGCAGCAAAGAGTGGGGAGAAGGGACCTTGATCCAAATATCATGTTCAAGGACACACCCAACGACTTAACTTCCTTCCCACTTGGCTCAGCTCTACCATCTTCCTACAGTGCCCCTCCCCTGTCCCCCAGGATTGTGATAATATTAAGTGTCAATTTGCCACAACCTAGAATCAGTCACCAGAGAAGAGAGTCTCAATTGAGGAATTTTTTTTTAACAGATATGTCTGTTGAGGACTGTCCTGATTGTTAATTCATATAGGAAGACACCGCTCACCGTAGGTGACACCATCCTCTAGACAGGGCGTTCTGAAATCTCTAGAACAGGAGAAAGCTATACAAAAGCAGGCGGGCAACAGGGCTTCAGTCCTTTCTCTCTGCTCTTCACTGTGGATGTGATGTGACTGGATGCTTGAATTCCTGCCTTGCCTTCTCCGCTATCATGGACTGTAGCCTGGAATTAAACTGTTTCATCTCCTACGTTGCTGTTTGGTGGTGTGGGGATGGGGGAGGGGAGATGATGTTTGTCAAACAGCAACAAAACCAGGAGGGAAGTGAAGCTTTAGCACACGGGCCTCTGGGGGTCATTTAAGATCCAAACAATCGCAGAGAGTATACTTGTGAGCAGAAGTCGTTGTAAGTCAGCTGATCTCCATTAAACTCCGTTACTAAGTGGGGGAAAAAAATCAACAGAGACGAGAGAAAACTTATTAAAATTCATGTTCATAACCAGCTGGAAACACAGGCTGCCTCTGGGAATAAGAATCAGAGCAGGGCTGGGGCCAGTGATATGGATAAGTAGGTAAAGGCACTTGCTGTCAAACCTGAGGACCTGGGTTCAATCCCCAGGGCCTGCTAGTAGGAGACAACCATCTGCCACAAGTTCTCCTCTGCCTCATACATGTACTGTAGCGTGTGCATAACCCCTGCCCATCCTAAATCAGTTGAAATTAAATTTTTAAATAAAAAACCCCTCAAAATGGTATGTTGGGTGGTCACAGAGACAAGCCTTGTTTGAGACCTTGGAGACTCTGGTGACCTTTGTCCCGTGGCCCTGTAGTACAGTATACAGTGACAAATATGTGCTCTCAACGTGAGACTCTTGCCATCCTCTTCTCCCTGAGGCCATCGCACACCCTGACATTCCTTCTCCAGCCTGCCATCCTATTTATTTTCTTTGTCACCTGGTGCCTGGTCTATCCCGACTGTCCTGTAGGAGCCACAGCCCAGGCTCCATGTCCACAGTTCCTGCAAGGATGTATGCTCATTACAGCCCCTACTATTGTTGTTATAGGTGGAGAGAATTCAGAAACAGGAAACAGACACCAGGCTTTTTTTGTATGTAGTTGTTGAGTTTCTGCAGATGTACAGGTCTCTCATGCCCACATCCGTCAAGAGATGCGATCGCTGTACCATTCTAGAACTGTCGTCAGGCTGTCATTCATCTATTAAATCTTCTCTTCCTCTCTCTGTCCCCTGAAGGATTGGGAACCAGTTCTCTGTTTCCCAACTTTCTATAGTTGTTGAACAAACTATTGATCAGAGAGGGTGACTTAAAACCACCCTAGGGGCTGGGGAGATGGTTCAGGAAAAAGCGCTTGTCACTCAAGTGTGTAGATCAGAGCTTCGGTCCCTAAAATCCACAGAAAAGCTGGGCTGGCAAAAAAAGCTGTTTGAGGGACTGCTTTAAATGTTTTTGTATACACACCCTTAGGAAGTTCTTCCCTCTTTGTGTTGTATTCTGTCACCCATGATTTGTTCTGTGAGATCCCTTAGGGAATAGGGCAACCTCAGATTGGTCACGGTGGGGTTTTCCTTTGGTTCTACTGCCTCATGGAGTGCCATGACTAACAGCTGACCTTCTGTCCCTGACCACTCCAAGACAGGGTGATGGGTGTGACCTTTGACCCTCTGTCCCTGGCCACTGCAGGTCAGGGTGATGAGTATGGGCTCAGAACCCTTATATATAAAGTGCCTTCTGCACTGCACACAGTTGCTGATTTCACTAATGTCCCCTGGCTTACCTCTGTGGAAAATGGAAATGCAAATCCTGGCCTAGGTAATGTTTGAATTTCATTAGTTTTTTTTTTAAATTGGGTGTTTGGGTACCCCAATGACTCTACTTCATAATGGAGAGAGCCCTTGTATATTTTCTCAATTCAAAAAAAAATTTTCTTAGTGCTGGTGATGAAGCCCAAAGCCATACACACACGGGAAATATTCTACCACTGGGCTACATCCCAACTCCCTCAATATTAAACTTACTTATTTTTAATTTTTTTTTACATTTCCTCTCTCTCTCTCTCTCTCTCCTTTTCTCTCCTCTCTCTCTCTCTCTCTCTCTCTCTCTCTCTCTCTCTCTCTCTCTCTGTGTGTGTGTGTGTGTGTGTGTGTGTGTGTGTTCTCTCCCTCCACTCCGTGGGGTCGGGGTTTGAACTAGAGTCGTCAGACTCAGCAGCAAGCTCCTTTACCTGCTGAGGCATCTCACCAGCCCTCCCTCAGTGTTTCCTTCTAAGAACTTTGGACAGGCAGTCCTGCTGATCAAATTGTGTTCTTGGCTCACACAGCCCAGTGCTGGCGTCCGCACCTCGCATTCCACTCACATCTCTATCGTGTGGCAATCGAGTCTCCCTTCTGTGCATCTATTAATCTAGTTTACTTTTGATAGACTTCAAAGTAACCTGCAAATGTAAGTGCACTTGAGGCGAAGCCTGCGATGTGCATCTCATTAACTAGACTTCAGTCCTTCTCTGTAGCTCCCAGTGTGTAAAATGGCCATGGAATGGAATGCAGAAACCTTAAATCTGGAGACAGATCATTGTATAGCCCCAGGAGGTCCCATTATGTCCCTTCCCAATCAATTTCTATGCCTTTGATAGCCACCAAGGAAATCATTGTTCTTTTTAAGTTAATACAATTCTTTTATTAATTCTTTGCGATTTCATACATACATACATACAATGTGTTTTGATCATATTTACCCCAACTCATCCTCCTAAATCTTTCAGATTCACCCCCATCACCCACCCCATTGCCCACCCTTCCTAACTTCATGCCCTCTTTTTTTAAATAACTCTTCAAATCCAATTGGTGCTGCCCATGTGCTCTTGGGTGTGGGTTAGCCACTGGAGTGTGGCTGGCCTGCCAGGAGTCACACTCTTAAAGAAAATTGAGTCCCCTTTCATTAGAAGCCATCAACTCTCCATGACTCCTTAGTTATGGATGGGACCCATGCACCCCTCACCACTCCATGCTGAAATGGAGTGGCCTGATCTTGTGCAGGCAACCATAGCTGCTGTGGGTTCCTAAGTGGCGTGGCCCTGCCATGTCCAGAGGACACCACTTCACCCTGGTTCTACAGTCTTTCTGTCTTCTATTCCACAATGTCATTGTTCTTTCTTAAAATCACAGAATGGATTTTTTTCTTTTTCTTCTTTTTCTTTTTTTCTTTTTTTAAAGTATGTCTTAGCTAGGGTTTCTAATGCTGGAATGAAACACCATGACTGAAAAGCAAGCTGGGGAGGAAAGGGTTTATTTGACTTACACTTCCATATTGCCATTCATCGTCAAAGCAAGTCAGGGCAGGAACTCAAGCAGGGCAGGAACCTGGAGGCAGGAGCTGACGCAGAGGCCATGGAGGGGGGCTGCTTACTGGCTTGCTCCCATGCCTTGCTCAGTCTGTTTTCTTACTGAATCCAGGACCACCAGCCCAGGGATGGCAGCACCCACCATGGGCTGGGCCCTCCCCCATTGATCACTACTTGAGAAAATGCCTTACAGCTGGATCTCATGGAGGCATTTCCTCAACTGAGGCTCCTTCCTCTCTGATGACTCAAGCTTGTGTCAAGTGGACACAAAACCAGTCCGTAATGTCCTTTTGGTGGTTGCTGTTACTGTTGATTTGAGACAGGGTCTCTCTACATTCCAACTGTGCTCCCAAACTCTTGATAACCCTCCTTCCTCAGCATCCTTCCCCATCAAGTGCTGGGGTTACAGGTGTGTGCCACCACGCCAGCTTCTGCAGCATTGTATAGAGGGTGTCATAGGATGCATGTTCTTTGGTGCATCACTTCTTTGTTGAATGGTGCTGGGGACTCATTCATGTAGTTATGTGTGTCAATCTTCTGTGCTTTTTCTTGGTAATTTATCATGGATTAAGCCATACCATCTATCCTTTGCCAGTTTTTCTTTGTAGAGCTCTGAGCTGTTTCCAGGTTTGGGATTTTACAGTTAAAGTTATTGTAAACATTTGAATAAACTCTGCATATGAATAACAATTATTAACTCTAAATAAGCATAACCCATAGTTATACCTTTATTTTTTGGGGGTAGGGTGGGGGAAAGCAGTGTTTCATGTAGCCCAGGCTGGCCTAAATTAACTCTGTAGACAAGGGTGACCTTGAACTTCTGCTCTTCCTGCCTCAACTTCCTGAGTGCTAGGATTACAGACATGTACCACCAGGTTCTGTGTGTGGGGTGATGGGGATGGACCTTGGGGCTTTGTATGTGCCAAGCAAGCACTCTAACACCCAAGCCACACTCACAGCTCCCCTAGTTATAATTTTAATGTCTTGGTGGAGGATTTGAACTTGAGGCTTAGAATTGAAAGTCTCTGACAATCTATAGTTCACCCTCAGAGAGTCTCTTGGTCTTCCTAGTCATCCTCTGTTAGAAACTCAGTAGTCAAAGTCCCTGGTGGATGTTAGTAACTGTTACCAGGGCAACAAAATCCCAAGCTCCTATTCTTCTAAGAGGGGTCAGGGTTATGGTTTGCTTGTCTATGCTGTTGGGTGCCGGAAGCTTTAGTCTCAGGGACCTCTGGAATTGTGTCCTGCTTGGTTCTTTCTGTTGTCCTTTTCTCTTTCATTCTCACCCAATGCACCATCTCATCCCGATGCTAAAGCTGGCCAGCTAGCTGGACTAGGATCCCTTAGGACAAGAGCTGACATCACCAGGCGCTGCATCTCCTCCGTGGCTCACGGCTACCCCTGAGCTGTGTTTGCTCGGCCCCTCCTCCACACACCCTGGTTCCATCAGACTAATTCACTTTTGTATTTATAGCCTATTATAAATATTCCAAGAAACCGCTTCCACCAATGTGTTTATAAAGTCTTTGCAGCATCCGATACGTCCGCTGGCTGAGATAACCCTGTTCTCAAGCAGCGTGTGTAAGAGCAAGAGCGCCAAGAAACATTTGCTTTTTAAAAATCAATTTGACTCCATCTTATTTTACTTTCCATTGGGCTAATTTAAAGGAGAAAATATTTCACCAACACTAAATTGCTTTCCCTAGAGTCCCAGCACAAATATCTAGGGGGTGATTATAAATTGGTTCTCTGTATCCGTGGGGTCCCTGTCTGTGTTTTCAAGCATTTTAAAATACTTTTTTTCACCCCTAAATGCAGACTTTTCTCTTTGTATTACTCCCTAAACAATATGGAATAACAGTAATTTACACAGCACACCGCCATAGTATTATAAGGAGCCATGTGTCATCTAGACATGCTGTGATGTGTGTGGGGTAGGAGTGGGGGAGCCATGCGTCTTCTGTTACATATATAAGATTTGAACTTGACAGATTTGGGTATTTGTGTAGGAGGAAGGGGAATCTCCAGGAACCAGCTCCTCACAGATACCCATGGATGACTCTGCTTCAAAGTGATCATCAAGTGGTCGGTTCCCGTCAGATACGGAAGCCTACCCACCTGCCCTCCATTGCAGCCTGTCTTCAGGATTCCACTTCCAGGTTCCAGAGTTAGACTCGGCATGCATTTGTTTGGGGCAGTGTTGCTGATAGGAATGACGAGGGATTTCAAGTCAGTTATTCCCAAGAGGCTGCATAAAGCCGAGGCTGTACGAATTTCTGGTCCTGTTTGAAATGTGCATGACATGTATCTGGGTCCCATCTTAGTCGGTACTGATTCCACTCAAGGGCATGTCAGGAGCCAGGAGCCAGGAGCCAGGAGCCAGGAGCCAGGAGCCAGGAGCCAGGAGC
>CABHPP010149022.1:0-62073 GCA_902168425.1 Peromyscus attwateri | reverse complement strand
GGAGCCAGGAGCCAGGAGCCAGGAGCCAGGAGCCAGGAGCCAGGAGCTAGGAGCTGGCTCTTCTCTGCCCCAGCCTGGTTCCCTGTCTTGCTCTTGGTGACCTCCACAGCATGTGTGGCCCGAGCTCCTTGCTGCTTCCCCTTGCTGGACTTGACCAGTGAATATCTGCCTGAGGTCTCAGTGACAAGGATTGACCTCTGGGATTGTACTGCCTGAAGTCTGTCCTTAGTGATGACATTTATTCATAGCTTCTCCTTATCCTTAGTGCCTTTAGAAAAATTAATTGGGGTCAGAAAGGTTGCTTAGTTGTTGAAAGCACTTACTACTCTTACAGAGGACCTGGGTTCGGTTCCCAGTACCCACATGGAGGCTCACAACTGTCTGTAACTCCAATTCCAGAGAACTAGACACCCTCTTCTGGCCTCTGCAGGTTCCAGGAATATATGTGGTGTATAAACATACATGCAGGCCAAACACCCATGGACATAAAAATTGAAAAAAGCAAACTCAGGCTGCAGAGATAGCCGAGTCAGTAAAATGGTTACCCACAAGCATGAGGACCCGAATTTGAGTCCCAGAAGGCATGTAGAGGCTCAGCATGGTGCCCTGCATTTCTAAAACCAACACTGGGGAGGTGAAGACAAGTGGGTGCTTGGGGCTTGCTGGCCAGGCGAGCCTAGCCTACTTGGCAAGCTCCAGGCTGGTAAGACCCCATCTCAAAAGACAAGGTAGACAGTGTCTGAGGAACAACAACATCTACATTTGTCCCCTGGCCTCTACATGCACGCATACCCACTTACATATGTGCACCTCAGCACGCGCATGTGTGAACACATGCGCGCGCGCGCACACACACACACACACACACACACACGCACACACACCTATCTCTATGTACCATCCTCTTATCAGATAATGAGTAGTGTCTCTCTTCCCTTTCCCACTAGAGCAGGAGATTAAAAATAGTGTCATGTTGTTTCTGATTGGCTTCTCCACAGACGCGGGAAGAATCACTGGCCTTGGCCATGGTCATTTTTCAAAGCGACCGCCAAGAGCACACACAGCCACTTCGTCTGCTTAGGTCCTGACTTCCTTGTGTTGTTCACGCACGCTCCAAATCCACGTTTTTTATCAGATCCTGAAGAGTAACATGCAGATAACCACTGGTATTTACAGACAGGCAGTGGCCGCTCTGCTGCAAGGAGATTAGATTCGAGCCAGCAATACCTCTTTGGGGACGGAAAAGAACACGGCCCCCTTTGGCTACACTCACATGGGATCATATATTCCCCAGTGTGGCCTAATTGTAAAACAAGGTTGAGCTCCCGTTAGCACTATCCTGGTTCAATGTGGAGGCATCTTCATTCCTGAGTTTATTCTAAGTGTCGTCATATATGGGTAAAGCAACTTCCTCCCCCAGCTTCAAGGGTAAGAGTCTCAGGTTACCACAAATGTGATTAATATCATGAGTGTAACTAATGAATATCATGAGTGTAATTTAAAAAATAAAAAAAAAAAAACCAAAAGACTTTTCAGGGAACTAAGAATAACCCTAGTAAAACAAAAAAAAAAAAAAAAAAAAAGAGTCTCAGGTTACTGGACCAATATCAGCCAACCATAGATCTGTGTTCAGAGATGGCTTGTTTGTGGTCATGTGACCTGAGAAATTACTTGGAATTTTTAAAAACTAAACAACAACAACAACAACAACAACAAAACAAACCCCCCCCCCCCCGGTATTTTATGTGTAGAAGTGTTTATCCACATATGTGTGTATATGCATCATGTGTGTGCTGTGCTCATGGAGTCCAGAAGGGGGCATCAGATTTCTTGGAACAGAAGATACAGATGTTTGTGAACCAAATGTGGGTGCTGGCAGCCAAACTCAGGTCCCCTGAAAGAGCAGCTAGTAGTACTCCTCTTAACCACTGAGCTGTCTCTATATCCCCTTTTTTGGGATTTCCCCCCTTTCTTTGTATAAATATCATTGATACTGAGCTAAGGCTTCTTATAGATCCATGTACATAGACATTACCAGTGTGGAATGTGGGATACGAGAAAGAGCTAACCAGAAAGGGGCACAGCAGCTTATCTCATCAGCCTGTGAAACCGTTTCTAGAGCTTTGAGGAACTGAAGGACCAGAGAATGTTTTGTGTTTTGATTGTACACACTGTGTGTCTTTCAAGGTTTTTTTTTTGTTTTGTTTTAAATTTTAATCTTGTAATCTCACAGCCAGTGCCTTTCACTGTGTCCCTTCAGTCCTGAACCTGAGGTTCAGTTTGATCTCTGTGTCTACCCACCTGTCTGTTTGGTCCACCTCTAGGTCCTACTTAATAAGTCAGAGTTAGAGGCACTCACGGGCAGTGCATCCTGTACGGTATTTTAGAAATGAGGAGATCCATTTTAAACTGTCTAGTCACGGAGAAAAGAGCTTACTTTTATTTGGATTTGAGCATTTCAAGGGAGGGAGCTGTGTGGAGTGAGAGAAGAGAAAGCCCAGAGGTTAGTCAGTGGGCTATGGCGCAAGCTGGGCTCCTTAGCAGGTAGCTGGCAGTAATCTGCGTTAGATTCCTCCCTCCACCGTGGCTTTGGTGATCATAGTCTCCAGAATAGCACTTAGGTCCTGGCTACATGCTCCTGGGTTTAAAGAACTATGTTTCAAAAATTTTGAGCCCTGATCAGCAAATACCTGTAAGGAAGCTGTGGTCCACCCAACAAGGGCTACAGTGAGCAACCGCTAAAAATCATGGCCACAAGGAACAACAATCCTTTGACAGCATGCCAAAGGAATAGCCTCCATCTCGTATCCACTGCAGTCTCAGGTAGCTACTGCGGGCAGCTCTTAGCTCACATCCTGCAGTGAATCTCTCCGAAGGAGGCATAGGTTCCTGGCTGTTGGCCTTATGAAGTCCACTTAGTCTGCTTTCACGGGTGTAAGAGCTACAGCCGTGAACTGGAGCCATGCTTTTTCATTTCATGCTTATTCTGTTTGCAAATGTAAAAATCCAAATTAACTTGCATTGACAATTTTTACAGTCAAATTTTATGAAATTGTCTTACTTCTGCATACGACACAGAGGGAGGTTTTCATACACCTCCTCCCCACCCCCCAACCTCTCTGGCATCTTTTACTCTGTATAGTGTTGAACACCTACTAGGGTCTGTGTGGACAGTTCAATAACGGGTTTAACCCCAAAGTCAATGGCATTTGTAGAATAGCCGAACTTCAGTGCAGGGACAGGGCAGTCTGAGAACCCTCTTGGATGATTCATATCTCTGTGCTAGAATTCTCCCCCATGCCCAGACTGAATCTCTAATTTGATTCTACCCATAGCCCTCCATGGTGCTTTTCACCTTCCCTATGGCTACATGATAGATGAGTTGCGCTCAAGGGTCAGAAGAGCTCAATTAAATTTGTGAGATAGATTGTCCATTTGGACTCTTGACTGACGGCCAAGGTGTGGAGTTAGGAGTGTCTTCTCTCCATCCCCTCATGTCAAAGCTTCTTATTATGCCAATCATTCCTAGCTTGCAAACGTTTTAGCAACTAACAGCTGGCCACGGTGTCTCATTCTACGAGACTCTCGGGCAGTGATTGTCAAACTGTGGACCCTGGCTTAGAGGTTCTTTGTAGACAGGGTGATGTTCCATACCATTTATACCTATTAACTGGGAAACTTGGAAGTGGCCCGACATTCTGTAACACCATGACCTACCTCTAGGTGATCCCTACCAGGGATGGGGGTGGAGCATCATTGCTTTGAAAGAGGATGTGGTATTCATGTTTGCACTGAGGTCACAAAGCTCCTGCCACATGTGCCCACCGACACGGGAAGATGTAGTGAAGTGCATGTGCAGGTCACCAGCATTTTTGTTAAGCCAAACAATGAAAGTAAAAATCACCAGGGATGGAATGATGGTTCAGTAGCTAAGAGCACTGGCTGCTCTTTCAGAGGACCTGGGTTCAATTTCTAGCACCTACATGGTAGCTCACAACTGTCTGTAACTCCAGTTCCAGGGGATTTGATACCTTCTTCTGGCTTCCACGGGCACGGTACACATGTGGTACACAAGCATACAAAAATTCATGCACATACCATAAAATGAACAAATCTTTAAAAATCCAGATTCTTTCAAATATACTATAAGAAATTAAAGATGTAAGTAGGATGCAGAAAATAAAGTATAATAAAATTGTGAATTAAACACAAGAATTTGCATTATTGACTAATGTTTCAGATACTTAAAAAAAGCTTTAGAGAAATACCCTGAGAAGTTAGCTGCCTCTCCACAGATCTTTGGTAGGGACATCTTAGGGAAGAAAACTGATAGATTTGGAATTTCTTTTTATTAATTTTATTTACGTGTTTTATGTGCACCTCATGTGTACTATGCCCACAGAGACCAGAAGAGGGCAGCAGATCCCTGGAGTCAGCATTACAGGTAATTGTGAGCCAACCATCATGGGTGCTGGGAACTGGGTGCTGGCCTTCTGGAAGATCTTACCAGTTGAGCCATCCCTCATCTAGTCACATGTGACAGTTGTCAACATGGTAAACAGATAATGCCTGAGAAGAAACCAGAAGAAATTACATGATGAAGTCGTATCTGTCGAGTCCTTGAGGATGTGTCTATATCCTGAGATTCTGGCAGCTGTGAATTCATTTTTCACCGAGTGAGTTGTGGGCAGCAGAGTGGAGGGATTTCAGCCAGGGCTAATGTCTAGGCTAAGTTTCAAGTAAACATAAGCTAGCTGTGTTGGTTGGCTTTAATTGTCATCTTGATACAACCTAGGATCACCTGGGACTATTCCCAGTGAGAGATTGTCTGGATTAGGATTGGGTTGACCTATGGGTATGTCAGTGGAGGACAGTCTTGACTGTGTAAATTAGAGTGAGAAGACCCACTGAAAGCAGATAGCACTCTTTCTCTGGTTTTGCTCCTGAATTGTGTGAAGAGAGAGAGAAAACTAAGCCTTTGGGCCTGCATGCATTCCTTTCTCTCTGCTCTTGACTGGGCATGTGATTTGACTGGCGGCTTCACGTGCCTGCCTTGATATCTCCACAGAGATGGAATGTACCCCGGAATTGTAAGCAAAGAGAAATCTTCTCCCTTAAGCTGTTTCTGTCAGGGTGTGTTGTCATCTTAGCAGCTGGGAAGGAAGCAGGACCCTGCCCTAACAGCATGAGGTCATGAGCCTTATGGAACCTGACATCCCAGACCTGGGGCCTGTGGGGAGACTGGGGACCTCTGGGGAGACTGGGGTCAGTGCTTCAAGCCGAATTCCAAACACTCTGCCTTGGGCCTTAGCTGCTTCCCTGCAGCCTGTCCCAACTTTGAGCTTGCCCCGTGTCTCTCCTCAGAGGTCTCGTTGAAATCTTACACGGAAGGAAATAAGCTGTAATTACTTTTCTTTCAAATGTTCCAAGAAACCTCCTTAACACTTGTGTTCCAGTCACAGGTTTGTCCCTTGGCCACCCACTCCAGCCACACATTAAGAAAGGCTGACTGTCCTAACTAGTCATCCTCAGACTGGGATCTCTGACTCATTCTGTTCTCCATTCCATTCCATTCCATTCCATTCCATTCCATTCCAGTCCAGTCCATTCCATTCCAGTCCAGTCCATCCCAGTCCATCCCATCCGATTCTATTCTATTCTTTTTGTTTTGTATGTTTTGCCTGCATGTACATCTGTGCATGATGTGCAGTGCCCAAACAGGTGAGGACATCAGATCCCCCAGAACTGGAATTATAGATGGTTGTGAGCCATCTTGTAGGTGCTGGGAATTGAAGCCAGGTCCTTTGCAAGAACATCCAGGGCTCTTAACCACTACGCCATCTCTTTAGCCCCATGGCTCCTTTTATTCTCAAAAGTTCTTGTGAGTTCTCATAATAAAAAAGGAACCGGAATTTTTGTGTGTAGTTTTACTTGTTTATGCTTACATTTGAAACCCAAATTGAGAAAAGCATTAAGGATTTTATGAAATTAAAAAAAAATAGTCTTACCAGCATTGCGTATTAAACATGAATGATATAATTTTCACCAAAAACCTGTATTTTCTAGAACAATGTGAAAATGAGTGATCAGGGTACTATCTGCATTTTTAAACATTTCTTGAAGTCTGATGTAGCAGATACCAGCTGAGTTCTCAAATTGGCTTCTGCATTTCTCTGTGGCCATAGCATCGATTTATTAACTGCCAGACTATTCCACATGCACATATAGCTGGACCACAGGGAGCTGTGTAATAGCATTTCAGAGCGCTGTACTTGATCTTTTAGCATGATCAAAGATTGTCATGTGGCGGTGGTGGTGGTATTGATGGTATTGCAATTCAAACTAAAAAGCCTGTTGATCAGATTTCAATATATCTTGAATCATTCTTACCCCAGACCGATCACATAACATCGTAAATTGGTCATCTGGAGTATATTTATTTGTCAGTGATGTAGGACTACCAGTTCTTGACCCATTTGATTATACAATATCAAAATTTCATATTTTGAGGACGGGAGAGATGGCTCCAATCAGAGATCCTTGCTTGCTGCCTGTGCCCAGCTATTCTTCACACTTCAATAGTCTAGGGCCCAACTTTTGAAACTGTGCCATCCAAATTCAGAGTAGGATTTCCCAATGCAATTCCCAAGAAGCATGCCCACCCCAATCCCCCCTAAATGCCCACAGGCCGACCTGATCTACACCATTTCTCCATTAACACTTTCTTCTAGGTGATTCTAGGTCATGTCTAGTTGACAGTTAAAACTAACCTGCACAGTCAGCCACTCAGGGATCCTGCACACTTTCCCTGTAGTCCTCCAGGGGAGGACAACACACTGCTGGCTGCTGTTTGTGTTTCATTGCTGGAGTGATGAAGGAGGTGTGCACTCAAGGGCAGATGCTTAATAAAAACAATCCTTTGGCTGCTTCATAGATGACACCCTTAAGGGGCCGTGATATTTCCACATCACAGACATGTGCCCGGAGGACTCCTGACCAACACAGCTTACTTTCATGTTGACTCATGCTGGGGTGAGAGCAAGTTTATCCCACCCCATTCTCCACTTTACACCATTAATACACACACAGAGCAGGGTTGTGCAGCTGTCCCTGATTGCCGTGTCTAATGACTACGTATTTCAATCACCCATTTTAGACATATGTGTGAACAGCATTTGGCTTACTTCTGAAAACAGTTTTGGCTTTGCAGGCAAGACCTTGGGGTTGAGCTAGGGGGTTCAGAGAGGATCCTGGGAATATCCCTAACGTAAGCCACCATGAACCTATGTGGCTTAGAGTGGGGTCCTGTTCACACAGCCCACAGGCCAGGAGAGTGCGTGGGAGATGTGAGGTAGCCGCATCTCTAAAGAATGACATGAGATTGGCATCTTGTGGCTATTACGTATTGAATATAGAATATGAAAGCCTGTTACATATCTCCCTGTGGTCTGGCTATATGTGCGTATGGAATATCCTATCAGTTACTAAATCAATGTTATGGCCACAGATAAATGCAGAAGCCAATTTGAGAACTTAGCCTGGTATCTGCTAACAAGATCATCAACAAAAGATAACATTCACAGTGCTTACACTAGCTGTCCAAGGAGGCTTCATCTTTCCTTCCGACACATTATGGAAGAGGAGAAAGCAAAGACCTGACTCCAGATGCTTTAGTGATCAGCTTGCTAGAAGGCTCTACGTTGTCATGTCGCATTCCTTTTAGCTCATTACTTCCACGGGCCTTATGACCACATTGCGGCACTCTGTGTGTCTTTTATAGGGACTTCCATCCCATGACCCATCAGGAGAGATCCGCTTTTCTCCTGAAACCCAACCAGACAAGGAAACTTAGGTTTCATGGCCAGTGCTGCTGATGACCAGAGTTTCGACGTCAGGCCTGTCCCCTACTTCTCCTCGTGCCTAAAATAAACCAGGTGACAAGTCACATTGCCAGTTACTCTAGAGACAATCTGGGGAGAAGGCATAGTGTTCTGAAGACTTTCCAGTGTGTGCTTGTCAGTGGAGACATAGCACTCACTTCCTGTCAGTGGGATAGAGTCCCTTCCTGGCTTCACTTCCTACTGTCTTGTGTTCTTATGAACACAGGGCTCATATCCATCCAGTGCACAGCAGAGTGGCTGTGTCAGGGTCCCCAGCTGTCTGATGGCTCCTACACTTGTCACCTGCTGAGTATTCTAAGTGTCATCCCTGGGTGCAAAATCTAAGCTGCAGATCTGCCGTGTGCCCGCTCTTTGCACACTCCTACATCCTTTTTCACTCAGGCTGTCCTTTCCCAAGGGACCTGGATCCTTCCGGAAAGGACAACTTTACTGACCTTTAGATGTTCAGTGTAGGAAGAGCCTTTTGGTAGTTGGAATTCTTCAGACTAAAATGTCAACCAGAAAAATAGATCCCTCCAGTGTTGCCTTCTTTGTGTGTTAACCCTGACGCCTCGTTCTTTCGAGGACACTCCGTGTGTCCCTGTGTGGCCTCGCCAGGAAGCGAGAGGAGGATCAAAGGAAGAAGGATGAAAGAAGATACCCAAAGATCTTCTCGGTTGCACACAGGTGCACATGTCCCCAAACCAAGAGCACAAAGCATCAAAAATACATAAAAGACCAAGGAACAAGTGTGCATTCCAGAAAGGCAGAAAGCAGTGTCTCACGGGCCATCAAACTAGGTCTTGGAGGTCGCACAGAAACAATTGGACAGGATAGTACTGTATGCTGAAATGCTATTCTGGAGAATGCTACCTGGCGGTTATAGCATGCTGTGTAGCCAGACTTTTCTTGGACCACCCTCCCACAAATAATAACATGGAGATTTGTTATTAATTATGAAAGTTTGGCCTTCACTTAGGCTTTTTCCCAACTAGCTCTTATAACTCAACTTAACCTGCTTCTATTAATCTATGTTCTGCCACGTGGTTCAGTTACCTCTCCTCCGTACAGTAGGTCTGACATTTTCTGCATCTTGCTGACGTCTCTTGCATGCCTAGATTCCTTTTCCTCTTCCTTTTTCTCCCTGGAAATCCTGCCTATCCTCTTCTGCTTAACTATGGGCCATTCAGCTTTTTATTGCACCAGTCACAGCAACACATCTTCACACAGTGTACCAATATTCTGCAACAGTGCTGATTAATGCCAGACAAACTGAGGCACCCCTCCAATAATGAATTATTGTGTGGCATTAGGTCTGACTGCTGAGCGCCTCCTGTTTACAAGTTCTGATAGAAGTTGGGAGGTGGTTAGGAGGGGGAGCCAAAGGCTAGGGAAATGACTTGGTTTGTAAAGTGCATGCCAGACATGAGGACCTGAGTTAAAAACCTGAACACCCACGTACAGCCAGATCTGGTAGCATGCATCCAGAATCCCTGTGCTCCTACAGGAGGCAGAGACAGGAGAGTCCCCTGGGAGCTCACAGATCCCTAGTCAGCATACAGAATGGCAAGCATCACACAGACTCTGTCTCACAAAGTGGAAGGTAAGGACTGTGACACTGAGGTGGTCCTTTGACTTCCACATTGCGTGCTATGGTATGTGTATGCCTGGTGCGTACGCGTGCTAGCGCGCGTGTGCGCACGCGCACACACACACACACACACACACACACACACACACACACACGAGTGAGATAAAGGAGCATGCTGGGGGTAGGTGTCCCATTTGGGTACAGGGGGCATTCATCTGATTTAGGAAAAGAAAAGCAAAATTAGAGCAGTTTTCTCAAGCGGACTTTGCTCTCCCAAGTGGATTCTCAAAGAAATTCCACAAGTTTTATCCAAGTGAGCAGGAGTTTAAGGACATTTTGGACCAAGGAATCCCATGAGCAGGGCACGTAGATGTGTCTGAAGGTGTGGGTGTGACGGGAGGGGCAGGGAGCACAGGGCTGAAGTTCACACTTGCAGTCTCAGCTGATCCATGGGATGCCCCACAGGAGGTGGGCAGGCATGGTGTTACCGTTTTCCATGTCAGAAAAACCAGTGCAGGTGTGTCATGGCCCTGGGATAGAGAGCTAGTGAGCACATGGATCTGGAATGAGGCCTTTCATCTGTGAGACTGGAGTTGCCTTCCTCTTTGAGCTTCCAGAATTGATGCTATAACTCAGGTCTGTTCATAGCCCTCTGTCATCTTCTGCTCTCTGTGGTTGGCTATCCACCCATTCAGAATGTGTTCGATCTCCACAGGAAGTAAAGCCTGCTTGCTGGTAGGACCCAGCCTTCTTCCTGGGAAAATTGGCCTCAGCAGCAATCTCTTCCTTCCTGGTATTGGGTGTGCCCTGCATCCATCCCATGACATCAAGATCTGACAGTGGCAAGGCGACTTTCTAGTACATGGTTCAGAAGCTGAGCCTAGCAAGGACCTGGAGCACCCAGTGGTCACTCAATCTCAGGCCTTTTATACCCAATCAGACATGAGTACATTTGGGCTAGATGTCTGGGATTTTAGTCAAAACCTTTCATTTTTTCAGAGCCCAAATCATCTGGTAATTAATAAATTCTATTAAATTCTATAAAGAGCTGAACTGTGATTGTGTCGATTATCAACTTGGCACTGTCTGAAATCACCTAGGGGACAGCCTCCAACTCACCTGCTAGGGATTATCTGGATTATCAGAGGTTTGCCTCTGAGATTGTGAAGGATTGTGTTGATTAGGTTAATGGACATCAGAAGCTCCACTGTGGGCGGCACCATTCCCTGGGCTGGAATTCCAGATGTACAAGTGGAGACAGTGAGCTGAGCACCAGGGTTTGTCTGTCTCTGCTTCTTGCCGTGGGTGCGGTGTGGCCAGCCACATCATGTTCCTGTCACTGTGACTCCCTTATCATGAGACATTCTAACCAGGAGCTGGAAACCAAAATAAACCATCATTGTTTCTTCCTTCACAGCAACTGAGAAGAGGGAGGGAGGGAGGGAGGGAAGAAGGAAGAAAGAGAGAAAGAAAGGAGAAAAAGAAAAGAAACTAAGACATAGGTCGCTTAAATCTAGAAAATCAAATACTGAGTCTTCTGTCTCATTTGCAGATTCTAGCAATTAATTTTTATTTATGTGTATTTATGTGGGAGTGAGGTAGACAGAGACGAGGAAACTGGAAAGGAGTCCATGGGAGGGGTTAAAAGGGGCCTTAAGTGTAACAGATGGGAAGGGTCATAAAACCCAAAATGTATAAAAGTGGAAGGGGGGCAAACTGGATGTGAAGGGGAAAAGGGGGGGAAGGCGGGGGGAAAAGTGGGGGGGGGGGAGGGTACAGCAGGATGGGGGAAAACAGGGTGGTGGTCAACCAAAACTGAGTATGTATGAAAATACCATAAGGATGCTTGCTATTCTGCATGCTAATTAAAAAACAAAGGAAAAACTATAGAAAAAAAAAACTTAAAATACTTAATTACAAAACACTTCTTAAGGAATACTTTAGAAATACAGAAGCTTTAAAAGTAAGGGGACAGCATCCAGAGGGACACAAATTCACAGATGCTCCAAATGAATTTACAAGGAAATGTCACCTTCCTCAAACGCCGTAGCTGGTGCTGCGAAGGCCTGATACTAACTCACAGCACTGGCATTGGCGGAGTCCCTCTTGGTCTCCTGCCCTTTGGATAATTAAGTTTATTCCCGAACCCCTCCTGAGATTGATATTTTTAATATCTCCATTTGAATGAGGGTTGTCCTTGTGTGTGCACGCGTGTGTATGTCTGGGGGTGGGGGTAGAGTGCTTTCCTTTCTGAAATGTTAATTGGTCAGAGAATCCGGAGATAAACAAATTGATTTAATTTTAATCTGAATTCCTGGAGATGCATAATGATAACTGGTTTCTGTCTCACAGGGCTGAAAACCATGGTCCTTAATAAGAACTTGTGTGGGTATATTATGCAGCTTCAGATAGCGTGTGCGTGGGGCTCAGCGGCTCTCCATGAATTATTCTAACTCCAGCAGTGTCTGAGGGACTCCCAGTACTTGTCTGAAGCAGGTTTTCAATCAGAAAATCTATAGCATGACACTAAGTTACCCTGAGCCCTTTCCTTTGTGGCACCGAGTTAGTTCTATGCCTGGCGGCTCACAAACAAGGCCCATTCTAGAAAAACCAGCTTTAGTCACCACTGTCAAGTGAAGGCAACTGCCAGGGAGGATTCCATACCTGGGCCTTGAGCGGGGACTCACATAGCAGGTGCTCAAATAATGGTTGAATGGGTTGTTTGGCGTGTTCATCCTGAACTAGGGTCAGATGGAAAGGTTAATACTTCTTGTTGATGAGTTGTCACATCCTAAAAAAGCATGGCCTCCTTCAAGCCCCTCAACCCACACTGCATACCTTGCTTACTCTCTCGTGGTATCATGGACTTTGATATCAGGACACTCGCCACTGACCTTCCTTGTGTCCGTGGGCTTCGATTAAATTCACACGGCAGGTACCAAGGTGCGCTTCTTCTTCACACATCAAAAAATATCATGAAGAAATCAAAAGCCTTTGAAGGTGGCTTCCACATGAACGATCCCGGCAAGCTGACTCTTTTTTTTTGAGGGGTGCATTCCAGAACAGAGTCCAAAGTGGAAAGGTTTCCGATAATCAGTTCTGACTTAGGGAGTAAGACTAATTCTAGGTTAAGTCGTGACATCTGTTTCTAGAAAGAGAACGATGGAATGGGGTGGGGGTGGAGGGATTGGAATAGAAGCTTACTGTCTCTGGACTTGGGAGTTACCTCATGGGATCTTTTAGGTGTTTGAGATACTATACATACAGAAGAAAGACATGCTGTGTTCATGAGTGTTTGAAAATTATAGCTGGTGTCTTTAGACTCGGGCTAGTGGGTTATGGTCTGGCTACATCTACATCTACCTGACCACCAATGTCCTCTTGACACTGGGGGGTTTTTAAACTGAAAGATGTTTAGTTTAGAGCAGGGTCTTGCATGGTGCAAAGCCAGTCAGAAGGTGCATGGGCATCAGTGGATTTCATAGAATGCTTTTTCTGAGTTCCCTTTATATATAATAATAATACATATAAACAAATAGAATATGCATATATATGTATATATATTCTATTTATTAAAGATAATTAAACACCTAGTGTCAAAATCTTCACCTTCATCATGTCCATATGTCAACTTTATTTTAAATTTATTTATTTTTTTGAGCATTAGTGTTTTGCCTTCATGTATGGCTGTGTGAAGGTGTCCGGTCCCCTGGAACTAGAGTTACAGACAGTTGTGAGCTGTCATGTGGGAGCTGGGAGTTGAACCTGGGTCCTCTGGAAAAGCAGTCAGTGCTCTTAACCACTGAGCCATCTCTCCAGCCCCTTGACTTTATTTTAAAAGGGAGATGGGGAGGAGAGAGCAACATGGGGACATTCTGCTCACTTAACTGGGGTTCTTCCACTGATGCTGACCCATGCAGCTACAGACCCCGTGGGCCATCTGCTAACCCTGGTGTCTGAGAAAGCAGATGTGCGCTGTGACTGAACACAGACCCACTCACAGGCTACACAGTGTCTAATTATCTGCTTTCGTTGATGCAGAAACAGAACCCAATCAGACTGTCACATCTCTAGTCTTCGCTTTTGGTGACAAGTCATTTTTGTCATAGATGGGATTTGAAGGCTTAAATGGCATTGCAATGAAAACATGTGCTCCCTGAGCATTTCTCAGAGCGCCGCCCTCCATAACTTGAAGCCTGAGAATTGATCCATGCTGCCCCATGTCAAAAATGGCCTCTTCTACTTCTCCAGCCAAGTCCAAGCCAGGAAGAGCAGCCCTGAACTTAAGCATGACCATGTCACCTGTGTACCATAATGCCAGTCCCTACTTGTCCTAGTTTGTTTCTCTTGCTGTGATAAAATACTCTGACAGAAAAGCAACCTGGGAGAGAAAGGGATTTCTTTTCGATTACAATTCAAGGTTACAGTTCATCATTGTGGGGAAATCAAGACAGAAATGTTCAACAGTTAGTCACATCACACCCACAGTCAAGAGCAGAGAGAAGTGAATGTATCCCAGCTTGCTTGTTTGCTTCTGCTCATCTTGATTTCTCTACTCGTACATTGCAACCACACTAGGTTTAGGGAATGGTGCCACCCACAGTGGAATGGGTCTTCTCACATCAATTAACTTGATTAAGACAATCCTATGTAGACAGGCCTAGAAGCCAACCTGATCCAGATAATCTCCCATGGGGACTCTCTTCCCAGGTGAGTCTAGGTTATAAATAAAAATAACCAGCACACCTATAGTCTCTTGGGAAGCTGTGCTATGTTTTACATACTTCCTCTCCCCTGTTGTGCTTGGTTGGGAAGGTGGAGATGTCATTGTCATCCCGGTTCCATAGACATGGCTGAAGTTCCATGGTGTGGGGCTTTCCTCCCTGTGAGGTGAGATTGTTGGCAATGGCTTTGTGAGTCCAGCTTCCCAATATCATTGTCCCACTTCCTATGTCAGATATCCTTGAATGGGAATATTCTAGCACCACTTTAAAATTTCTGTCTATTTAGGAACTGTGATTTTTAATCCTGTCAGCCTTGTGAGATTTAGAATAATGTATGAGATACATCTTTAAGAGCGTGTGCACACGTGTGTGTGTGTGTGTGTGTGTGTGTGTGTGTGTGTGTGTGTATGTGTGTGTGATGTTTCCAGAAAAGGTTAACTAAGGTGGGAAGACCCATCCCAATATGGGTAGTACCAGCCCATGACCTGGAGTCCTGGACTGAATAAAAAGGAAAAAGCAGCTGGGTAGTGGTGGTGCACACCTTTAATCCCAGCACCTGGGAGCCAGAGGCAGGTGGATCTCTGTGGGTTTGAGGCCAGCCTGGTCTACAAAGCAAGTTCCAGGACAGCTAGGACTAACTATACAGAGAAACCCTGTCTTGAAAAACCACGGAAAGAGTGATGGGGGAGGGGAGGGGAGGGAGGGGGTGCAAATTAAGCACCAGCATTCATCTCTCTCCTTCCTGACTGCAGACTTGATGTGAGCAGCTGCCTCATACACCTGCCTCCATGGCTTCCCATCATGACGGACTGCACCCTTGAAATAATAATAATAATAATAATAATAATAATAATAATAACAATAATAATAAATAAACCTTCTTTCCTTCCTTCCTTCCTTCCTTCCTTCCTTCCTTCCTCCCTCCCTCCCTCCCTCCCTCCCTCCCTCCTTTCCTTCCTTCCTTCCTTCCTTCCTTCCTTCCTTCCTTCCTTCCTTCCTTCCTTCCTTCCGTTGCCTTTGTTTAGGTATTTTGTCACATCAATGTGAAAGTAACCAATATAGGACCCTAGTGCACTATTACGCTCCCTTGATTCTATACGGTAAACTCAGATCATGTGACTCCCTTAGGCCAAAATGACATGTGTCAGTTCTGTGGAAACACGTCTGAGCCAAGATGCCAGCCTTCTTGCTCTCTCACTCTTTGGTTTGGAAGTGCTGAGGTGCTGCACAGTATTGGTTTAAATATTAAGGCCACTCCACATAGTTAAAAGGGAGGTTTATTTTGTGGGGTAACTTACAAGCGAAGGGATAGGTTACAGGGTCTGGGAAAGGTGTAGCGCAGTCCCGCGGTGTTCTCTGGAGAACTCTGCTTGGTCTACCTCCAGCGTCCAGGGTCCAGGAACCAAGAGAGCTCCCCATTCAGATCTCGGGTCTTCAGGTGTCCTCTCTCGGCTCTGCCTTGTAGGCGTGACAGTTACCGAAGCCTCCAAGGGGGTGGTACTTCCAGGTCAAAGCTGGCACGGCTACCCACTACAGCACAGTGATGGCACTCCCATACACAGTCCCTGCAACCTATACTCTGCCTGCTCACAGGGAACATTGAGTGTGAGCACAGGAGGAACCTCTGTTCAAGCCTGGAAGGGTTGGGGCTGTGCATTGCCGCAGTATAGCACAAACTGCCCTGACTTCTTATAGGTCTGCCTTCAGTGTTTTATGCAGTGTATATGTTCTTTGACCTTCATGGCTGGGTCATGTGATAGTTCTTTTTTATTTATTTATTTATTTATTTATTTTTGGTTTTTTTTTTTGAGACAGGGTTTCTCTGTGTAGTTTTGCGCCTTTCCTGGAACTCGCTTTGGAGACCAGGCTGGCCTCGAACTCACAGAGATCTGCCTGCCTCTGCCTCCCGAGTGCTGGGATTAAAGGCGTGCGCCACCACCGCCCGGCGATAGTTCTATTTTTAACTTTTTGGGAAACCTCCACATTGACTTTCATGGCGATGGTAACAACTTACGTCCTCACTGAGAGCAGGCAAGGGTTTCACTTTCTCCACACCCTCGACAGCATTTATTGTCGTTTGTTGTCTTGATGGTAACCACTGCAACTAGGGTGGCATGCAATCTCAAAGTCGCTTTCATCTGCATTTCCACAATGGCCGAAGATGTTCAACACTTCTAAAAAATTCTTACTGTCGTCTTATATTTCTTTATTTGAGAACACTCAGTTCAATCCCATGGCCTATTTTTAAAACTGGGTTGCTTTCTCTATTTTTTTCTTTTGATTTGTTGTTTATTTGGTGTTGGATTTATGGCTGATAAAGATCTCCCTTTACATATAGCATTTCTTCATTTGGTTGAAAGTTTCCTTTGGTATGTGAAAGCTTTTTAGCTTCATGAGACACATTTGTTGATTTTCGGCCTCATTTCCTGAGTGATCAGAGTCCTTTTCAGAAAGTCCTTACCCATATCTATATCTTGACATGTACTCCCTGCTTTTTCATCTAGAAGGTTCAGTTTTGTTGAGGGTCTTAATCCATTGGAGTTCATTTTTTGTGCAGGGTCTTTCCATATCAATTAGCAGTTAAGAAAATATCCTCATAAACATGCCCATGGGCCACTCTGATGGAGGCAATTCCTCAGTTGAGGCTCCTTCTTCCCAAGTGTGTCCAGTTGACAACTGAAGCTAACTCTGACACTCTGTGTCCCCAGCTCAGGTTTCTGACAATCACTCTTCTTTTTATTTCTTGGAGTCACTGTTGGGAGGCTCAGGATCACAAGGAAAACAAATCTTTCTATGTGTTTTAACTGCAGACAATGAGACTGATCGATAAAAGACATTCAGAGATCAGCATAGAATTGAGGGGAGGTGTCTGTGAACAAGATAACAAGAACGGAAGCGGGGGGAAAGAAAACAAATAGAGAATTTAACTCTGGTAAAGAAGAAACTATATATGTGTATTTTTTATGTGAATAACGGTGGGTATCAAATCACCCTGGTATTTGGAGTCTAGTGAATACTTTTAAAAGAAAGATGTAACAGTTAATTTTGAAATGTCAATAGTTTCAATATACTGAAAATTCCAACCTTTGTAGCTTAGGAGAGAAAATTTTAAATGTCAACTTCAAAATGTGCCTGGGATGCAGAGTTTTGTCAAAATTACTCTAGAGCATTGCTTTCCAGTGGAATTTCCTAAGATGTTGGAAATATGATAAATTTGTGCTACCCAATGTCAGGACCCTCATCCACATGGGCTGTGCATCTGTGGCCCTTATTCATGTGGGATGTATAACTGTGGTTCTCACCCACATGGGCTGTGTGCCAGTGGTCCTCATCCATACAGTGTGTGCATTTGTGTTCTTAATCCATTTAAGTTGTGCATCTGTGGCCCTCATCCATAGGGGTTATCCATCTCCTGTCCTCATTCATATGGCCTATATATTCTTGAACTGTTGGTATGCAACCAGGGAATTGAATTTATTTCATTTTGTCTCACTAATTTAAATTTAAATAGAGCCACATGACCAGGGGCTATCTGATTGGACTGTGCATTTCCAGGCTGTATGTGAGCAAGGTCACTGGGTTATTGGACCGTCAAATATAAAAGTGGCCCAAGGAAAATTGTAAAAAATGTTTTCATTCACTGCTTAAAAAGGAAGTTAACCTAGCTGTCATTTTTGAAATATTTTCTGCCAATTTGGGATACCCTGAAATGGCTCTATCCATCTTACCAGAACACCTGTGGAAGACAGAGTTTCATGGAATTGATGGAGAAGAAAGATGAGCCCATTGGTGTAGTGGAAGACCTGTCAGGGTTTGTGGTGAGCTTGGGTTGAGGAAGCCCCATGCTAATCCTGGTGTCTGGTGTAGTTAGGAGAAATGGCCAAGGCAGAAATGTCACCTTTTTCTTTGAGGTTGGTGAATGGACAAAGATTGCTGAGTGGTGTGGTGGCCACCCGCCATGAGTGTCTGCTAGAGGATGAAGATGTCACAGAGGAGAGGGAATGTTCTTCTGAGAGCCCATACCATCATACACACCATGTGATGGCAACTTCAATATGCTACAGGAGGAGGCTCAGAGGAAATTGGACTCTACTGGCATCTTCTGAACTCTGGATAGCATCTAATGAAGGTGTGTTTCCTACAGACTGATGTGCAATGCGAAAACAGAAGACAATTCATGCACATCCCTGAGAATCCAAGAGTTAATCAGCACATTTTGATCCAGCATTCTCATACCTACATATATTGTGTTTTTCTTACATCTATAATTGAGGAGTAAACAATGGAAAAAATGTGTCAGAAGATCAGTTCACTTTGAGAAACAATTTTTTTCTTTTCTTTTTTTTTTTTTGTTCTTTTTTTTTTTTTTTTCAAGAAAGGGTTTTTCTGTGTGGTTTTGGTGCCTGTCCTGGATCTCGCGCTGTAGATCAGGTTGACCTTGAACTCACAGAGATCTGCTGCCTCTGCCTCCTGAGTGCTGAGATTAAAGGCATGCACCATCACACTGCCTGGCCCAATGTTTTTCTTTAGTTTTGCTGTTTGCTTGCCATTGAGTGCAGGTTCTGGGGATCTGTAGTGAATGATGAGGCTCACACCATGAACATTGAAAGGCTTGGATGACATCATAATATTCTCACTGCTGTGACATACTACCCGATGAAAACCACTTACAGAAGGAAGGGCTTACTTTACCTCCTAGCTCGAGGGTACAGTCCATCATGTCGAGGAAGACACGGCAGCAGGAGCATCTTGCAGCTGGTCACACTGCATCTCCAGTGAAGAAGCAGAGAGACGAAAGGACCACAGAAGAAGTTTTAAGATGTCTAAAAATTTTTTACCTTTAAGGACTATCTTGTGGCTTTTGATACATCAACATCTTTGAAGGAACACCGTTGCTTCTCTTGCTGCTGTGATGAGGTATAGCCAGTCTCTCCTTTTCTGCTCATCAAACCATGCTCAAGCCACCACAGTACCGGGAAGATGTGCCAAGATGTGATTCTCTGGCTACAAACTCAGTCACAGCCTGAGCTTTGAAAGGTATTGCCCAAACCAGACCTACCTTTTCATTAGGGCATTCTCAAATTCAAATACATTCTGTGGTAGGCTCGCTCTCTTCCCAGGCATTCATTCAGGGAAGCTGTGTGCAGCCAGCTCTGTACTGAATGCCCCTGGGCTGTTGGCACCAACCAAAGACGAGACTAAGTTCTGTAAAATCAGCTTCTCACTCCTCATTGTAAAAGAAGCGTTGGCAAGAGATTCTGTAGTTTGTTCCGTTCCCATTATTGCCATTGTCTTTACTGACAGCCTGAGGATTGGCAGGGTACTCGGTGCCTTGGAAGCATAGAGTGAAATAGCTGTTGAGATGGGTGAAGGTTCCAGGCCACAGTGAGATGAGAGGAAAGAATTATTCAAATGAGTAGCGCTCCATTAGACACAGGAGGAAACAGGAGAGGAGGCATCTAATAGTCATGAGCTGAAGGACAATAGGCCTGCGCTCCCGGTGGAAGTCCCTGTCACTGGGGCTGAGTTTCTGTCTCATCTACCTGAGGAAAAAGACACCTCCTGCCCTGCATCTTGCAGTGTCCAGATGGCATTCCTCAGGTGGTCCTTCCTGCTGAGAGCCTGTCAGTGTCCCTGGTGAGTGTCCTACAGGTCCCCTTAGCTTGGTCTGAGCCATTGTTGTGGTATCTAGCATTCTACATCCATCACTTGCCTATGCTCCGGGGGTTCCGCTCCAAAGTCTCCAGGCTTTTCTCAGTAGAGGAGAGAAAGTGATCATTATGTCAACTTCTTCTCTCACTACTAAAGACCTGACAGAAACAAGTGAGTGAAGGGTTTCTCATGGCTTTAGAGCACACAGTCCATCATGGCGGGGTATCATCAAGGCATGAGGTCTAAGAATTATATTGTCTTTCAAGACAAACCAAAAGTCTACATTTTTTTTTTTTAAACAGAGAGCTCATCATTTTGAGTATTGAATCAGATTGTGAAAGTGGAGCAATACTATGTCAGAGAAAATAACACAGATCAGTGTCCTATCATGCATGGCCTGCTTCTTCATGGCTTCTGAGGGCACACAGACCTTCCCAAGCTGACTGAGCCTGTGCTGGGCATCAGGGACAGGTGGGTGGGTGGCGGGGCCTCCAACTTCACATCAACATCGCGTCGTTGACTTTTTCTGCTAAGAAGCCACCCAATCCCATGCTCTGTACCCCAGCTTAAGAAGCTGCGGGTTACAACTAGATGGAGGGTTGTGTTACTCAGTGTGTAAAGGCAGGCACTAGTATCAGATTTCTGAAAGGGCAAATGACAAAATTTCGTTCAAAATCAAATGTGTAGTGCATCCAAGGTGTTCTGCAGCATTGCCAACCCGTGTTGCCCTCTGCAATTTCACTGTGGCCTCGGTTCCCAGCACAAAGCATCCACGCTTTGCACTAAGCAGGCAGTCAGACCACCTGACTCCAGTGAGGGCTGCCTGCAACTCTGCAGCTCAGACACGAGCCACTGTACACGGTGACTCGAGGTGTTTTTCCAGAACAAAGTTTTCCGTTGTTATGGAAACAGAAGAGTTTAATAATAGAAAACAAAGACTTTTCATATTTTAATATTTTCCTACCTTCGTTCCTCAGTGTGTCAAATTTGTATATCTTCGGATTGTGCAGTGTTAGGATGGTTGATTTAGGAAAAAAAAATCCCTGCTGTTTGAGTTGCTGACTTGAATTTCATAAGAAATGATGAAATAATTTTGGCTTCGTATTGGAAAAAAAAATTCCCAATAATTTCTGATATGGCTCTAAACATTTCTTCCATTGTATGCTAGGCATTTGTATGAAGCAGAATTCTCAGCACGGATGATTATAAAATCAAATTATCGATCAGCTCTGGAAAACAGCGAAGGTGCTTTCCATCCTGCAATATTGGATATTCAACCAAGATTTATTTACTTGTGTCAAAATGAGCAAGCAATCCATCTCATGAATATTCAAATTTGCTCTTGGCTTTAACAAATGGCAAAATTATATGCAGTCCAAAGAATTGTTTTAAAATGAATTTCTTTATGATTTATCATCAATATGTGCTTGATTTGTACACTTGTATTATAGACCTCCATGCCCAGGGTCCTATAAAAATTTCTCGGGTGTAGAGGTAAAACTTGAATCTGCATGATATCCGTGTCCTGTTCATATCATGTATCCAGTTTCATACCATGAATCAGAAGATTGGAAGTTAGCTGGAGTATGTACATGTCCATCTCTTAATTTCTGTACGCCAGCGGATGATAACTGAGTTGTGACAAAAGCATTTGTTTTTGTCAACTTGACACAAGCTAGGGTCACGTGGGAAAATGCAACCTTAACTGAGGAATTGCTTCCATTAGCTTGGCCTGTAGGCAAGCCTGTAGGAGCATTTTCTTGACTGATGATTGATGTGGGAGGGCCCAGCCCACTGTGGGCGGTCCCACCCCTAGGAAGATGGTAGTGGGCTGTGGAAGAAAGCAAACTGAGCAAGTCACAAAGAGCAAGCTAGTAAGCAGTGTTCCTCCGTGGTCTCAGCTTCCTTCCTAGCCTGAGGTTTCTGTCTTGAGTTTCTGCCTTGACTTCTCTCCATGATGAGAACTAGCTGTACATTAAACTCTTTCCTGCCCAAGTTGCTTTTTGGTATATGATGTTTATCACAGTAACAGAAAATAACTATAATGATAAAAATACATGGGTTCCTTTGGACTGTTTGTTAAAATAATACCAGAGGTTAATTAATTCCTGTGAATGATTGCGCCTTGGTCAGGAAGTGCTGAAGGAGGTGGGAAGATCAAAAACAAAACAAAACAAAAAAACCTGAGTCCTCTGAAGGCTGATCCTAAATGTTCTATGTGGCTGGTCCTGGTTCTCACCTGGAACCACAGACATGGTCACCACACAGAACACTGGCCTGTGCCTACACTCTGAGGTAGAGTCTCCATATGGTGTGGTAACCTTGAACTTTAACCTGGGGCTCTATAAACACCAAAGCAAGAGTTACAGGAGGAGCCCCAAGGCTGATCTACCTGTCCTGGCTTTATTCTTCCATCTGAGAGAACCATGCCAGGTACCTGGCATGCCTTCTCCTCCTTGACCATCAACACCGGAGGATGAGACTGGCCATGTCTGCCAAACACTAAGGGGACTTAGAGGAGGAGATGGCATCAGCTGGATGGGGACTAGAATCAATCAATTAAAAGCGCAGCATTCCTTCTTGTTTATCACAGTGTCCATCTTCACCTGCCTGTGTTTTCTTTGTGGTTTACGGCTGGCAGGGCACTTAGCTTTCAGCAGGTGTCATTACTGAGACTGGTAATGGCTGTGAAATCTTTACTTAAGTGTGTGGGATGTGGAACGGCTGGCAGCTGGCAAATCAGAGCTTCCGGCAAGGGGTCTGCTAAGTGCCCTGACGTGGGGGCCGTTGAATGCTGCCTTGGAAGGGAGCTGCAAGCGCTGTGCTCGGGTGTCTGTCAAGAGCCTGAAGCTCAGGGAGAGAACCCTTTGTCAGAGGGGCCATCATGGAGAAGCCATTCCTCTTCTAAGACGCCCTCTCTCTAGTCCCGGAAGCGGTGGAGCTAATGCTGTCCCCTAGTTCCTGGGATGGTGGCTGTCAAAGGGTTTTACACAGACACAGGAAAATTGATATGTAAAGAATAACAATTCACTTTGGTGGAAATCGGCTCTTGTTTAAAAAAATAATAAAATAAAAGGCAAGGTGGACAATACCTGAGGAATGGCACTTGGGGATGTCTTCAGGTATCCACAAACATGTATACACATGCATGCATGCAAGACACATTTCGTTAAATCAGGGTCTCTCTGTCTGGAACTTGCCAAGTAGTTTTGGCTACCCATCCACGGAGCCCCAAAGCTCCTCCTGTCTCTGTCTCCCCAATGCTGGGATCACAAGCATTTGCTACTGTGCTTGGCTTTATATATGTGTTCCAGGGGCCAAATACCCTATACCCTGCACTGTACTGCCCTAGGGAAACCTTCTCCTGCCTTTCCTGCCAACAAATAAACATAGAACCAAGAGCAAGAGCAAGAACCAGTGGGTGTCTACTTGGCCCTGATGATGGACGAGACTTACAACTTTCAGTACACACACACACACACACACACACACACACACACACACCCCATTTAATGGGACACAAATGTTGATGAACCTTTTGACATCTAAAGAGTTGCCTACTTGGAGTGGAAATCATAATTTTCTCATTAAAATAATGATATTTTAATCAATATATGTATTTAAATATATGTGTATATTTAAGAGCATTTCACTTAGCAGTGAAGTGTCAGGGATTAATTCAGGTTGCTCCTTGGCTCATCAGACAATCCTAAGTAGATGAGAGAAGAGCTGTGTTAAGTGTTCATGAAGTAAAATTAATAAATAAATGCATAGTTGCAGACTGTGGGGCTGACTGCTGGGCCTGAGAGAAGTCAGGCCAATGAGAGACTTAAGCACAGTTTGGGACTCCGTGAACCCCCAGATTGCCCCAGCCACTGGCTTCACAGAAGGTTCTAGAACATCCATTGTCACACAGTGCTAAAAGAGCTAATGGCCCTCCAGCCCAGAGTGGATGTGAAGGGGTCAGGGGCTCTGCATGTGTCTGCCTGGCCTGCCACCTAAGTGCACCTGCTCCTGCTCTTATGTTCTTGATGGATTGGAAGGCACAGAGGCAGCTGAGTGCCTGTCACCACTCAACGGTCATGCAGAGCATTAGTACCAGAATGGAGCCGCCCAGCTGGACCAACACTCAGTTCTTCAACATCACCGGCTGCTTAAGTGAGGACGTGGATGCTGTAAAAATGTAAAGAAATTGCATTAGCTCTGTGTATCCAAAGATGTCAACAGCAGATGAGACATAAAATGACCGAACACGCAGAAATAGAGTACAAGCATGGTCACCTTAGCCAGGGGTCAGGAAAGGGGAATCATGGGTAGGTAGACACAATTTCTCAATTACACAAGGTGGAACAGTTCACAGAGCCTCTGGGCATTGCAGAGGCTACAGTGACTGTGCACTAGACCTTGTTAGAAGTGGGAATCTTGTGTTAAGTGTTTTTCTTAATTTGGGGGACTATCCCAGAATGCACAGAACTGGTTAAGTGATCAGGAACAGAGAATAATTTCTTACAGCTCTGGAGGCCGAGAGATCCAAGGTCTAGGCCCTGCAGCAATTTGCAGGAAACACAAGGGTATGCAGAGGACAGATGGGAGAAGGCTGAAGGCATGGTTGCCTACCAGGAAACACTCCTGTGATTGCTAACCCATCTCCTGAGGGCGGAGCACTCCTGACTTTATCATTTCTTAAAAGACCCAGTTTCAACACCAGTGAATTGAGAATCAAGTGTCTATTATGGGATATTTGAGAGCATATTCAAGCCCGAGCAGTGCTCTTATCACAATAACATAAAAAGGTAAAAATTTAAGAGGAATACAAGATGATGAAGAAATTTACAAAGGTTAGATGCTTTCTCTAACCTAAAAGACAGTTGCTGATTCTGTTTCAGGCTTGGTTGGATCCAGAGCTTAAGAATAGACAGCAAGACTTAGTTCCTTCAACTTGACAGAAATCAGAGTCCTGGGGAAGAGGGAATCTCACCCGAGGATCTGCCTACATCAGATTGGCCTGTGACCATGTCTGTGAAGAACTGTCTGGATAGATGATTGATGTGGGAGGGCCTAGCCCACTGTGGGCAGCGCCATCCCCAAGGCAGGTGGTCCTGAGCTGTGTAAGAAAACAGGCTGGCAAAGCTACACAGAGAAACCCTGTCTCGAAAAACCAAAAAAAAAAAAAAGAAAGAAAGAAAACAGGCTGAGCATGAGCCAGACAGCAAGCCATTAAGCCCTATGCCTCCATGGTTTTTGCTCCCAAGTTCTTGCTTGAGTTCCTGCCCTGACTTCCCTTAGTGATGGACTGTGACCTGGAAGCTTTATCTCAAACAAGTCCTTTCTTCCTCGAGTTGTATCTGGTTATAATACTTTCCCAAGGTAACAGAAAAGCTAACTAGAATGTTCTCCCTTCACAGAAGCTCACTTGGTGCTTGTTTTTTTCTTTGTGGTGAAGTCCCAAGCCCTCACAAAGCTTAGGGGGTTGGAAGAGAAAGGCGGTAGAGAGAGGGCTCCCTCCTCATTTCTAGCTCCTGGGGACATCCCTGAGCTTCATCTCTGGCAATGTTTCTCAATCTATGGGTTATAATCCCTTCAGTGGTAGAATGATTCTTTCACAAGGGGTCACCTAAGACACAGATATTTACATTATGATTCATAACAGTAGCAAAATTGCAGTTACAGAGTAGCAACAAAATAATTTTATGGATGGGTGGGGGGGGGTCACCACAACATGAGGAACTGTATTAAAGGGTAGCAGCATGAGGAAGGTTGAGAACCACTGCTCTATGGGACTGCACCCCACCCTGAAACTAGAAAGAGAGAAAAGGCTTATGTCTGTGTTTATCCTCATTGGGGACAAGGGTGTTGCCAAAAGTGTGGAAAACCACCAGTGTATACCTTAAGTCCCTGCATCACCATCTTTGTGAAGGTTGCTGTGTGTGGAGTATCCAAGACAGTCAACCCCAGGCATCCCCTGGGTCCTCCAACAGCACACTTAACCACTTGCCCTCCTGGGAGAATGACCGCTGTGGGCCATCACCCCATAATTGACTGGCGTGTGCTACTTTTTGACTGGAGGTTGGCGTGGCCCAAACCTGGGAGTGATTTTTATAACACTCTGTGCCCTATTTATACTCCTTTCTTCTTCCCTATCTCCTTTCTTCTTTTTCTAAACTCAAAGTGCCTTTGAAAACATGCAAACGGAAATGGTTCCTATTGAAATGTGAGACATCAAAATAACTGCACCCCGGCCCCCCACCACCACCAAGAAAAAGCCGTAGGAAGAAAATGGCCCTGCAAGACACTAAAGTGTGTCGCAAGGCATCCGGAGTATGAGAAGGTCCTCAGACCAGTAACAGGGAGTTGCAAGACCAAACCTCAGCCACAAAGCACAGGCAGGTTTAATATATTTTTAATGATGGAATTTGGTGTCGCAGGCGCTGGATGGACAGATCATTTAGTAAATATACTGATAAAAGACAAATAGAAACATAAAGGTGCATCTACACTGGAATAAACTCTAGGAGGATCCATAGATTGATTTCCCTAAATGGCGGCATTTTTAATACACAATAAACCCCGAGCCAAACGTGATAACAGAGAAACAAACACAGGCTGTGAAAGGTTTTTAAGGCCAGAAAGAGATTAAAGATAAGAGTATGCAGAAAAGTTGAGAAAGCCATCTTTAGGCATGATGTTAATGCCAGTAAATGTGGAAATGAGCAGAATTTTGTTGAATAGGTGTGTAAGGGTTGGAGTAAGAAATGTCCCCCACCGGTTCAGCTGTTTGGACACTTGTTTTCCCTGTAGGTGGCACTGTTTGGGGGGAGTGGAACCTTTAGGAGATGAAGCCTTACTAGAGGAAGTATGTCACTGTGCTGGGGGTAGGGGGGCAGGCTTTGGGAGTTGATAGCCTTGCCCCACTTCCTGCTTGCCTTTGCTTTCTGCATGTGGTTGAGATGTGATCTCTCAGCTTTCTGCTCTGACAGCCTGCTGCTGTATCTCCCTCGCCATTATGGATTCTCCTTCTGGAACCATAAGCCAAAATATACTCTTTTTATCCATCCGTCCCTTTGGGCCATGGTGTTTTTATCATAGGAACAAAATGTAACTACTAACAGTGGCTATTTAGCTAGCAAAATTCCACCGAAAATGAACCTGTGAACCTGTGGGGCTGGGGGATACTTCAGTCGGAGAAATGCTTATAAGAAAGGACACAAGTGAGGAAGATCAAAAGAAGCCTGGTGTGGTGGCACTAGATTATAATCCTAGCCCTGGGGAGGTAGCAACAGGTAGATCCCTGCGTCTCCCTGGCCAGTGAACCTGGTCAAATTGATGGATTCCAGGCCAATGGGAAGGCTGTTTCAGAGCAAAGGCAGATGATGCTTGAGGAACACCTTCCTTCATTGCACATACAAGATCAGTCACACACATACGTGCACACATACATATATGCATGCACACATGTGCAAAAGGCACCTTTACACACGTGTACCCCCTCCTCATGTACAATTGACCTGTGCATCTCTTTGACATGGTAGTTCCTTTGCTTGCTGTTCATTCTGTATTAGGGTTTCCTTTCTGTTTCTGTGATAAGACATCCTGACCAAAGGCAACTTAGTGAAGAAAGGTTTATTTGGCGTAATTCTTTTTTTTTTTTTTTTTAAACCCCTGCGACAAGGTTTCTCTGTGTAACAGCCCTGGCTGTCCTGGATCTCACTCTGTAGACCAGGCTGGGCTCAAACTCACAGAGATCCACCTGCCTCTGTCTCCCGAGTACTGGGATTAAAGGCGTGTGCCGCCACTGCCTGGCTTGGCTTACTCTTGTAGGTCAAGGTCCATCACTGAGGGAAGTCAGGGGCAGGAAGTCAAAGCAAGGACTTGAACCACAGGTCTGCTTGCTGTTGCACACAGAATTATCTCCAACCAAGGGATTCACTTCCCAGCATGGCAGGAACCACAGAAGAACTCTGCTTACTGATTGTTCCCAGACTTATAGTCAGCTAGCTTTCTTATACAGGCCAGGGCAACTGCCTAAGGAATGGTGCCACCCACAGTGGGCTGGGCCCTCCTGTATTAATTAACAACCAAGACAGTTCCCACAGACAAGTCTAATCCAGGC
Source organism: Peromyscus attwateri (assembly GCA_902168425.1). Classification (NCBI taxonomy): domain Eukaryota; kingdom Metazoa; phylum Chordata; class Mammalia; order Rodentia; family Cricetidae; genus Peromyscus; species Peromyscus attwateri. The sequence continues at coordinate 34,116 of CABHPP010149022.1, read as the reverse complement.
GATCTGCCCATTGACGCAGCCCACTCTGTGCTTCTTGGCTAGACCAAGTTGATAGTTAAAGTTAGAGCAGGCTACCCTAAAAAAAAAAAATACTTGTGAAGTGCATATGAAGAATCCTTGAAGCACTTGGCAGAATCCAGGATTGGAAATCACCCATTTCTCCAGCAAGGTGGCCATTGAGTAGGCTTGGCTCTAATTTCTCAATACCAAGTTAGCACACAGAATATGATTATTACTCTGTCAAATCCAGACATCCACATATCTGACTCTCAGAATACACATAGCAAAGGACAGGGACAGAACAAGGACAGAAATTTGCAGGACAAGAAATGTTTCTCATAGTCCCATTCATTCTGATGTCACTATTTACAACATCCTGATACTATTTTTACTATGAAGATACTTAATTAAAAACTATAGCTCCCCCAAAGACATCCTAGAACATGTGCTTTTGCTGGCTGGAGTCTTGCTTTTGATGTGGAAAATGTCCCTCAATTAAAGTATGTTTAAGCAATTCCCTTCAAAAATTGGTCACCTCGGGGAGAGCAGCAGAAACCAACCTGTGGTTGTAGTAAGTGTGTGGTGAAATTAGGTTTGCGGCTCGTCACAGACAATGAAATTATGACTTACCCCAAACCCTGAACGGCAGGCGAATCTCGGCCCCCTGTGCACTGAGATGCTCTGAGATCTGGGAGGGTAGGCCATGTTATGAAACCCTGGTGCTGGCACCGTCACCCGAGAGCTGTTTCTCTGTAAATATCTGTCCCGTTTTCTAAATTTGGAACTTCTGCGACAGACTGAAACTTCAAGTCTGCGTCTGATATCTGACGGAGGGCAAGCCTGGGTCTTACTTGGTTTCGTTTTTGTTGGGAAGGGTCAGAACTGGTTCGTAATTATTTCAAGATGAGCGAGGAAGAAAGTGAGAATTAATTCCTCGAGGCAATCCTTGTTTCAGATCCAATCAGCCTCAAGTCCCTCTGCTGAAGTCGCACAAGGATCATGAGTAGATGAGAAACCTTGCTAGGGTTGACAATCCCAGGCTCCAGAGTGTCCCAGGCCTGGGGACTACTCTGGCAGACCCAGAGACTCACAGCCCCAGGCCTTGAGAGCCAGTGGCCTACTGCTCTGGGCTTTAGAGTCAGATTCATGGCTCTCTATACTCAGCTTGGTGACTTATTGCTCTGGACATTAATGACCTGGCATGTGGCAGCTGTTGAATCTTCAGCCTCCAGCAGCAACAGCAGTGCAAGCGTTAGGATGCTGTAGCCACAGCTACTGGGCTTTGGTGGGGCAATGCGCCACTCCCTAGTGGCTAGCGTCAAAGCCCTCGTGCCCACAGGGATTGGACCTTTGGCCCTCATGGCCTGGCAGCTCCTGTACCTCTCCAGTGACTGTGGTCTCTTGCGTTTGTCACATCTTCTGCCTTGGCTGCCCTGTCTCACCTTCTCTCCGCTTCCATTCTCATCCCTTACTGTCCCCGTTGTAGATGGTCCCCATCCTCTCTGCTCCATCCTTTCGGCACCTAGAGAAGGTGGTTTGCCGGGAGATGCTGATGATGCTGGTAAACCCATAAGCAGCATGTTCACTTAGGACCTAGTGAGGAGCTGGGAGATGGCTCAGGGGGTAGAACTCCTGCTGTGCAAACACAGGGCCTTAAGTCCACATTCTCAGCACTCATATCAAAAGCTGGGTGTGGCTTCGGGCCCCTGTGTCCCTAGCACTGGGGCAGGGACAGGAAGCTTGCTGGGGATTGCTAGCCTTCCAGCTTAGCCAAAACCCAGTGAGAGAACCCGTCTCCAGGGAGTAAAGCAGGGAGTAATAGAGAAGTGAACCCGGATTTCTCCATGTGCGTACATATTCACACACACCTGCGTTTACATGTGTACCCACATATGTACACCGTTCACCATACACATCAAATGTAAAGCTGTTAGTGGTGGAACATTTGAACAGTGTGGCAGTCATCTTTGTTATACTCAGTTACCTGGGACAAACACAAAGAGGGATTACTGACTTTTGGTTCAGGGTCTTGGAGGGTTCTGTCCCTCACAATAGGCAAGGCATGATGGAGCATCTCATGTCATGGTGGACAGGAAGGGAATGCAACAAGACTTAGCTCCTACTCACACATCTCCTGTGACCTACTTCCTCCAACAAGCTCCTGCCTCGTTTACCACAGTAAGGCCTTTCTGTTATTGATATATCAGTGTGTTAATCGATCAATCAGGTCCTCAGGATCTGATTACTTCCCCAAGCCCATAAGCTGTCAATCAAGGTCCCCAGACAGGAGCCCGTGGGGGCTGCTTTTCTTTCAAGCAATAGCAAACAGCCTCCTGAACTGCTGGAGGGTGGTTTCCCCGTAGGGACCAGGGCAATTTGTTTGTTTGTTTTTCCCTACTCCAGTCCCCAGACAGAGAGCGAATCAAATGAGAAAGAGAGCCCTGAACCTGTCTGCATGTTTCCCTCTGCCCACCATGGCTTCTAATTGCTGCTTGGCAGGAATGTAAGCCATATACTAAGGACAGTCTCTATAGTACCGTCACTCCCAGCCCCCAGCAACAACCTACAGGGAACTTACCAGCATCACACCTGTGTAGGCACATACATGCACACGTGTCTGTGTGTCTGTCTTTCACTAGTTCTAGGATGGTTGGCATATGGCTTCCTCTCTGTGCATTCCCAGTGCTGTGGAAAGCCCTTGGAAGCCAGATGGGACTCAGGAGGTGTCTGTTGAATGGCTCACTGGGTGACAGAGCGGAAGAGTCACAGCTTGGTTCCTGACCCTGCTCCCACATGCCACTGTCCTCTGGAGACAGTGTGTTCTGTTGGGAGATGGGGTCACCCCTTGCCAGCATCTACACTGTGGAGCTGACAACCTTCTCCATCCATCTCTGTCACATGTCCCCTGAGCTAAGGTCAGAAGGGAAACGGGCCTTTGGCCATCTTATTTGCACTGAGTTGTGAAGAGGAAAGCTGGGCCCAGGAGCTGTAAGACTGCAGGAATCTCTAGGCTCTGATGCAACCTGAAAGAGTCAATGGTGCTATACTGGCAAAGGAAGCCACTTAGCATATGCTGGGGCTGCAGAGGCTCTGATACCCAGAAGACATCAGGGCTCCTCCAAGCAGGCAGCAGGCCTGAGAGGAGACTTCATACCACACAGGCCCAGCTGCCATGCTCTGTGGCTGGGCCTCTCCTTCCCTAAGTTTTGATGGCCTGGGTTGGTTGGCAGCCCGACAGCTTTCTGAATCAGGCTGGGTTAGTTATCTTTGGAGCTGATAAAGAAACCCGGATCATCTGTGATCACAGCAGCATGCCTCATACATAGCCATCACGTGTAGCTGTCCAAAGTGTGCAGGGCTTAACTCAAGGAGACCCCATTTATATTATGCTAACTTTGACCAGAACCTCCCTAGATGGTGAGTTTTCCAGTTGATGGCCATGTGGCTGACCTGGGTTTTATCCTGTTTACATAGCATTACAGATAGTACATGAATAAAGAAGTACGTAGGAGAATGGTTGATAAAATGTTGATAGTGAGGGTGTAGTCATGGACATCTGGCTGTTTTCTTACTTCTCAGTGCATTAATTAACTGGTTCAGTCACCCATCTGGTACATGTATGACACACTGAGGTCCTACTAACTAACCGAGTCTCAGAAGTGACTGATAACATTAGGCTAATTCTCTCAGCACGAGTGTGTTTGTGCACCAGGACCAGCCTGCAAAGTTTTGGGACGGCAACACAATGCCTTAAATAATGCGAAGGTGGTCAAAGCTTTAAGTGGCAGCCTGAACTGGGAATGTCTATACAACTGCCCTGTGAATAAGGGTGTGGGTGGGCTCCAGCCTGTGATGTCTCCCTGAATTTCACAGCACAGACTCTACCTTTATGGTCTCTTTGTGTTTCATTAATCCACACTCTACCCACAAATTGTGCAATAGGGGACTTAGCCAGGGAGATATCTTTGTGGAAGCCACACCATAAGACCACACCCCCTTCAGAAGCCAGCATCCTTTTCTGACCACACCCTCCCCTGATGACACACCTGCCTCTTTTCTTGGCTCGTCCCCCTCAGGCATGGGGTCTCTCCTTCTAGGAACAAATCCTTCTAGGTCTTTGGCTTTTCTCTTTTTAATCTCTAGCAGGTGGCAGCTGTTCTGGAGATAACCTACCCCCCCCAACCCTGTTATCTTAGGGTTTCTATTGCTGTGAAGAGACACCATAACCACAGCAACTCTTATAAAGGAAAAACATTTCATTGGGGTGGCTTACATTTTCAGAGGTTTAGTCCCTTATCATCATGATGTGACATGGTGGCAGGCAGGCAGACATGGTGCTGGAGAAGGAGCTGAGAGTGGAGAAGAAGTTCCATCTTAATCCATAGGTGACAGGAAGTGAACTGCGTGCCACACTGGGCATGGCTTGAGCACATTCGAGACCTCAAAGCTCACCCCCATAATGACACTTCCTCCAACAAAGCCACACCTCCTAATAGTGCCACTCCCTATGACATTATGGGGGTCATCACATTCAAACTATCACATCCCCTGTCACGCTTGCTTAGATTGGAATACATAGATCCTGCTGTGGGGTTTGAGCTCCATGTCAGCACATACCCATGTGTCATATGTAATGGACCATCCCTCTAATGTGTGTGCATCCTCGGGTGTGGAGGGGGGGGGCGGTGCCAAAGGGTTCATAGGACTGAGAAAATAGCCATTCCTTCTCGACATATTTATTTTTCATTTCGCCTGTGATGTGTTGTGTGTCGCACACAGTATTTCAATAGTGAAAGTGCCAGCTTCATCAACACATATGCCGGCATCAACACGGCACATTCAAATATGTTTCCTGCTGGAGAACATGCTATCGAGTTGGAATTGCCTCATGTTGAACGCTCTGTTCTCGCTCTCCCGTCTGTGTCTGTCTCAGCTGCGTGCACGAATTGGCATAGTCCTTGTATTAGTGGGTTTTCTGTTGCTGTAATAAAACACCGTGACTAAAACCAACTTACGGAAGAAAGACTTTAGGTGGGTTATGGTTCCAGTGTGTGTGTGTGTGTGTGTGGGGGGAGTCTCCATAATGGCGAGGATGGCATGGCAGCCAGAGCAGAAAGCTGACAGATCATTATCTTCAATCACACAGCAAGCAGAGATGGACTTGGAAGGCTAGATGCTCTCAAAACCCACCCCCGGTGGAATGTTTTCCCAACAAGGCTCTACCTTCTAAAGGTTCCCTAGCCTCCTCAAACAGGGACAATTACCTGAGCCTGTTGCAGAGATTTCTCTTCCAAACCAACACTGTCTCAAAGTCAGGATGGAAGAGGCTTAGTGAAGACTATCTCTGCAGCCTAAGGTCTGGTTCTATGCCATTCCAAGGGAACATGGGAACATGGGAGCATTACTCTCACAGGATGGACAGTGGTGTCTGGGAAGGCTCATGCCTGTTGAACAGTATCAAGACAGAGCTAGGACTGAACATTATATAACATGTGGACTTGAGGGAAAGTGATGTAGTCAGATCACTCAGAAATTAGAAGTAGACTTATTATCAACGGGGTACCTGGCTACAATCCCCCAGAAAATAGGAATTATTTTATTCTTGGCCACAGTTAATGAGAGAAAACAAGTGACAGGAAACACTTCCAAAAATTCAGCATAGTATGGACTGGTCTTTGAACTGAGGAATGGATGTGTGTTCTCCTATATTGATCGGAAGGCCTGTACAGCATCCCATCCCCATGTTTGGTGTCCAGTTGTGAGCATTCCTGCTGCTTTGTAGACAGGAGAGCCTCATGCAGCTGTGGGTGCTGGGTGCTGGTGGCTAGCAGGACTTGGCATGCCCTGGGAGATGAGGCTCTGGGAAAGTTTTTCTCCTTTGGAACTCAGGAAAGGATGCTCCCAGCAAGCCTTCCCTCTTGACCAGGAGGTATCCAAGAGGCCCATTCCTTCCTCCCACTGTTGGATTCCAGAGAATCCTAGAGCAGGTTGTGGATTCCGTACAATGGTAGGCTCTTCATCTCTGCTTGGCAAGTTATTGTTTCTAGTTCCGGAACATTCCTCTGGACACATATACTGTACTGACCACCCAAGGTTTTCCTCTCATGCTCTGAACTCTGTATGCACTGAGCTTCTGCCAAAGTCTCACCCCACCCCATGCTTCTTTGTCCCAATTTTCTCCTTCCATTTTTTCTCTTCTCTATTCTGTCACATATATGTGCCCTCACAAGTTTTAAATAAACCTCACAAGGAGCAAAGATATTCAAATTTCTCCTTTTGAGTCCAATTTATTTCTCTTTCATCTCTTTTAACTTCCATTTTTTTGGGGCACCTCTTTTATTGAGCATGCAGGCACTTTTAATAACCCATGTGTCAAACCATTCATAAATGTGCCTTCACTGAATGCTCACTGGTGGCTGTTCACGTGGGGCTTCTCTGTAGTAGTGGACCTGTGTGCGATGGTGCAGGGGGATTCAGCTCTGCCCGTGGTCTCTAGGATGCGGGACACGTTTAACTGAGGTGGGAATCTTAGCTTTCTTTGGGCAATACTGCAGGAAGGTTCAGTAGCCAGGTGGGGACTGGCTTCCCAGAAGCCTTTGCACCTATAACCATATGTGGCCAAGACAGTAAATGCTTTCAGTAAACTGTGAGTACACCTGAGTTTGTGCTGTCCGTCTGTCCTGCCCGTTCTTTGCCACTCCTTTCTTCCCAATGGCTGGGGCACTCAAGACAGAGGTGCTGCAAACCATGGGCTGGAAACAGTGGGACCAGGATCTGCTCTGATCCTTGAATATCTGAGTGGATCAGAGCCACCCATCACCAAGAAGGCCAGCTGTGAGCTGCTACAGCAGAGAAATGCAATGTCTTATTCCAAAGCAAACCTATTTTAGGGGTATCTTACAGCATCTCAGTGAGCCTTATGGCAGATGAAGTAATCACCTCTGGTCCAGTTTAAAAAGGCACTGGATGGGAGGCTGGTGGCTATTTCATAGTCTAAAGGACAGCCTGGGAGAGCTAGATTTAGAAATATTTGCATAAGCTAATATCAGGTGAATTTGTATATATGAATGACAGGGGCCATTTGTACATGCTAGTGCTAGGGGATAATTTGCATATTAATACAAGGGTCATTTGCATATGTTAATGCCTGGGGCCTGTCGCATATGGTAGGTAGTGCTAGGAGATCATTTGCCTATGTCAATGCTACAGGCTCATTTGCATATGTTAATGCAGGGGACAACCTGCATACGTTATTATTAGGGGACAGTTTGCATATGTTAATACTAGAGGACTGTTTGCATATGTTGACCTCAATGGACTGGATCCTGGATTGTTTGCATATTTTGAGGCTAAATGATCATTTGCATATGATAATGACCGTCTCATTTACATATGTTAATGTCAGAGACTAGAGAGAAAGAAGCAAGGTGTCAGGGAGGGAGAGAAATAGGTGGGTTACCAGGGTACAGTGCTTGGTAAATTCCCAGGAGAGAGCTTTTGGGTAGATTGGCTTGGGTCAACTGTCAACCTCCTTCACAAGGTGGTGGACAAATACCCTGAATGTAGGATCTAGGATTGAGCATTACCCAGAGTCAGAGGCTAGGATGTGGAGGGGTAGGTGGAGGCACAAACATAGCCACTATGCCCCTGGGTTCAGTGTCCAGGCTGCCAGCTAGTCCTGGCTATTTCAGTTAAGTTCCTGAATCCTGTGCTTGAGGCTGTGGGTATACATTGTACATATGCTATGTACGTAATATAAACATCATACATAACACATGTGTCTAGACTTCACAGCTCATTCTAGTATGTTTTAAAAGCACACCATCCCCTAACCCTGTGGTGGTATTGTGTTCCCCCAAAATATTATGTACCCTAATAAATTTATCTGGGGTCAGAGAACAGACAGCCACTAGATACAGAGGCCAGAAAATGGTGGCACTCACGCCTTTAATCCTAGCATTCCAGAGATAGAAATCCCTCTGGATCTCTGTGAATTCAAGGCCACATTGGAAACAGCCAGGCAAGGTGACACACGCCTTTAATCCCAGAAAGCCAGCCTTTAATCCCAGGGAGTGGTAGTAGAAAGCAGAAAGGTATTTAAGGCGTGAGGACCAGAAACTCGAGGCATTTGGCTGGTTAAGCATTTGGCTGGTTAAGCTTTCAGGCTTCTAGCAGCACAGTTCAGCTGAGAGCCCTTCGGATATGAGGACACAGAGGCTTCCAGTCTGAAGAAACAAGACCAGCTGAGAAGTTGGCCAGGTGAGGTTAGCTGTGGCTTGTTCTGTCTCTCTGACCATCCAGCATTTCACCCCAATAAATGGCCACGGGTTTGATTTTATTAATAAGACTCTAAGATTCATGCTACATAACCCCAAGCAGGTTTTGTCTCTATCTGCCTTCACCGCATGGGCATACTCTAGGGAAAATTATGGCTTTTCCGCTCTCACCATGGTGGATGCGTTATTAAATGTAAATCTACGATAAAGTGTCTTCGGAAATCAAGTGCTGTGTTTATCTCTGGTAATGAGGCTGTCAGGGTAACCTGTATTTATGGAACCACAAGTGGGTTATAAACTTCCATTAATGACTGTAAGGAACCAGCTTGTCATAAACAAAAATGGAACTAGCATTTGGTTCAGACCCAGTGAGGCCGATCTCCACAGGTTCTAAGAACTGCCTGCCGTGGGCTCCCATGTACTGCCACTTGTGTCAGAATGATTAACGCAGGCTCGCCGTGTTCTCTAAACACTATGGATCCATCTCCAAGGGGCAGGTAGCCAACCTTGCAGGTGTTTGTAGGTGATGCTCACACATGGCGTGGGCCTCTACCACGCAAACATCTCTTTCCCACTCCGTGTCAGATTCTCGGGCTGTGTGTGTGTGTGTGTGTGTGTGTGTGTGTGTTTTCTCAGGAAAGTCTGTTCTCGAAAGAGGCAAATCCAGTGTTCTATGGTAAATCTTAGAAAGAATTTCCTCTTCAAAACCACAGTAGCAATAGAAACTTCAGGTCATTCATGGGTTAAATAAATAACCCTGTACATTTGAAAAACCACTCACCGAGAAACAATCATCCAAATTTTAAATGACCTACTTAGGAATAAAAATCTAAGCAAAATATAAGCCCATTATATGTCAGCAAAGGCCTAGGTACCAGCACCTTCCAGATAATAAAAAGATTGCCAAAGCCGGGCTGATGACCTATTTATTTCAAGCAAATTTGGTTCAATAGAATTCTAGCACACAGTAATTGGGACAGCCTCTATAATCCATTCTAACATATCTCGAAAGAATAGCTGTCCTCAGTGAATGAAGTTTTACACTAGTAGATCTGTGTGTGTGTGCAACACTGCACAGCAGCACGTGGAGGGCACATGCTGATCTCAGGGGTCTTCACTTATTTCACCTTGCTTTTGAAATAGGGTCTCTCAGAGAGACCCGGGGCTCATTGATTTGGCTTAGACTGTCTGGCAAGCAAGCCCCAGTGATCTTCACGTCTCCTCTTCCCCAACCCTGGAATTCCAAGTGTTTCCTCTGTGCCCAGCTTTTATGTAAGCACTGTGGATCGAACTCATGCTTGCTCAGCAAGTACGTTCTGCATTGAGCTGTCTCCTCAGCCCCTTCACCAGCATGCCTGACTGCCTATAATTTAAGCCGAGTTTGTACAAAGCAGAAGCCCAAACTTATTTAGCTAGAAGATTATCCTGAGCATACAGTCTTGTACATAACACCTCACCTTTATGAATGATGTATCCAAAACATCTGCTCGTATAGTCATTTGAAATACAAAACATGGGCTGGGGATGTCACCTGGCGATAAGAGTGCTTGTCAAGCATGCCTAAGGCACTGGGTTCCATCCCAACACCAGAAGAAACGAAACTCCCACAAAGCACGTTCGTTTTCCCCATGGAAGCAATGCTGTACACTACAATCCATTTCTAAAACTACTAGTGTTAGCACCCAGGGCTATCCATAAGTGGTCAATCCCCCCTGTTGTTATAGACTAATGTGTGTACTAGGGGGGTCCCCATTATATTGTTAGGATTAAAGTTGCTGGAAAAGGCCAAAGGGGGACAGTCAAGTCTGACCTCTAGGCAGGACTATGTTTATTGACTGAAACACAGTGTGCGGTTCATCACAGATATCACCTACATGTATGGATGGGCTGTAAGTCTCATGTCATGTGGGTCGATGAGAGAGAATCCCCACAGGAAGAAGCTGGCTGTAACCTTTATAAGGGAGGAAATGATTAACCTTTATAAGGGAGGAAATGATTTACATAGACCATAAGGGGATCTGGGGCCGGGCGGTGGTGGTGCACGCCTTTAATCCCAGCACTTGGGAGGCAGAGGCAGGCGGATCTTTGTGAGTTCAAGGCCAGCCTGGTCTACAGAGCGAGATCCAGGACAGGCGCAAAGCTACACAGAGAAACCCTGTCTTGAAAAACCAAAAAAATAAAAAATAAAAAAATAAAAAAGAAAATAAATAAAAAAAAAAAATAAGGGGATCTGGGAAGTGTAGTCTTTCAGCAGGAAGCTACCAGCTCTCAAAACCACCTCCAGGTCCAACAAGTCACTAGGAAGATTCAGAGGGCTTACCCTGTAGTCATGTGTGCTGCTCAGCTTGGTGTCTTGAAAAGCACACACACTACAGTCAACAGAGGGGAAAAGGACATGGACCATGTCCAGAGGAAGCCAGGCACAACTTCCCAGAATCCTCATCCTGTGAAGCCACACAGTGTGGCTAGAGTTTTCCTGCCTGTCCCACAGTCAGGATAAATCTCTTTCACCTGCCAGTCCCACAGCTGCTCAGACCCAACCAAAGAAACACAGAGACTTCTATTGCTTATAAACTGTATGGCCGTGGCAGGCTTCTTTTAACTGTCCTTATATCTTAAATTATCCATTTCCATAAATCTATACCTTGCCACATGGCTCGTGGCTTACCGGCATCTTTACATGCTGCTTGTCCTGGCGGTTGCTGGCTGGCAGGCTGGCAGGCAGTGACTCCTTCTGCCTTCCTGCTCTTTTAATTCTCTCTGTTAGTCCCGCCTACTTCCTGCCTAGCCACTGGCCAATCAGTGCTTTATTAGCAACACATTTGCCATACAGAACATCCCACAGCAACACAGCATGACCCTAGCTCCCCCAAACAAATGGCTGTGCAATGGTATGTGCAGTGTTGAACATCAAGGGAGGGGGTGTCCCTCAGCCCAGAAGTGCAGGGTTCTACTGGGGACAAGGCACATGGTGCCCTCTGTCTGGCAAGTTGCCAACACTCCCGGCCCTTCTTGGTTACCCGGTGCTGCCTGTGAATCATGGTGACTGCATAGTGCAAACCCAGGAGTCCCACTCTTCTCAGCTAAGGATTGCTGGGAACTCTCCCAGGATCCTGCTCCCAGTGCCACCGCCAGTCTTCCTGATGGCCTTCCTGGAGCATGGCGACTCCATGTCCTCTCCTGCAGAGTGTGTGTAAAATTGTCCACAGTGGAAGTAGCAATAGCTAAGGACAGGCATGTCTCCATTTTCTTCTATGCCCCATTCCTTGAAGATTTCAGAGGTACAGACAGGAACTGGGCAGAGCATGTGACACAGACTGCTGCGAGTACCTCCATCTTCTCCCCAGGAGAACAGACGCCTCCAAGCATCCCTTGGGACTTTAGCTTCTAAACTCTTTATATTCTCCCCCAAGGAACAGGAAAGGGAAGACACAGTGGGAAACACGCTTTCTTCAGATCTGCAAGGCAGTTTGTAAATCAAACTGTGAAAATTACTGTGTTGTCCTTTTGCCTTTTCCCATTGCATGTAGGCCTTTTTTTCTTTTGAAATTTCTTAGAAAGAAACAAGGGCATGCGTTCAAAGAGGGCCTCCGTCATCCAGCTTCTGGGCAAGGGCAGGGGTATTTGTACTTTGCAGAATAGCCCATGGGACCATGTGGTCCCCTTCCGTGATGGAGGAAGGGAAAAGGAGGGAGAGATGATAAATGGAGTCTCAGATGGAAGGTGAACTGCCTTGGTGAATATGACCTTGGCTAAATCATGAGTAGAAACTGGGTAGCAAGCCAACCAACGCTGAGCGAGTAGCAGAGAAAATGGTTACATTTAGTTTTATCAACTCTAGTAGCAGAAGTTCACAGTGATACAGGGAGAGCCCAGAGTGTTGTCCTACCTGCAGCTCAAGTCCTGTTCCTCTACTCTGGAGCCATGAAAGAGATAAGATTTCCCATGGCAACTGACCTAGCAGGGTATTTGAGCATGAACTGTTATAGAGCCATAATGACTTTACAATAGCATCCAGTTGATGGTAAGTAATTCATAGTACAGAGGATTATGATGACGATGAAGAAGATGGTGGTGATGATGAAAGAGATGGTAGTTGTGATGGTAATAAAGATGGATGTAGTGATGATGATGATGATGATGGTGATGAAGGTAGGGGTTGTGTTGATAATGAAGATACTGTAGTGTTGTTGATGATATTGAAGAGGGCTTTGTGACAATGAAGAAGACAGGGATTGTGGTGGTGATGATGAGGATCAAGATGGACATTGTGGTAATGGGGATGAAGAGAGAGGTTGTGGTGGTGATGACGAAGATTAGGATTGTAGTGATTGATGATGATAATGATGAAGTATGTGGTGGTGATGGTGAAGGGAAGCTTGTCATGGTGATCATGATTGAGTTGTGGCGATGAAGAATAAGAGATGATGATGATGATGATGGAGATTGTGGTGATTAGATTATGATGATGATGATGATGATGGATATTGAAGTGGTGATGATGAAGATGGGTTGCATCTATGATGATGATGGTGGAGGCTGTGGTTATGGTGGCAAAGATGATAAGAATGTCAGGAAGGAACAGAAACGTAGAAGTTAGCTAGCCCTGTTCAGCCTAGCACCTCTCTGTGCAGGGACCCATGAACATCCCCTGACCCGTCTGAGCCTCAGTTCTCCTCTGTGGAATGCAGACACTGCTGGGAAAAATCAGGTGCAGTGCTTAGTATTCATATGGTCTGCTGCTCAGGACCCTGCTGCTGCAGATGCTCCCTTATTATGAATGTTACCTCTGTAAATTTGGCTTCCTTCCGTTTCCCATTCAGTTTTCTCACTATAATGGATTTCAGGTAGGTTTTATTGTTGTTGTTGTTTTGTGTGTTGTCTTTTAATTAATAGAGACATTCTGTTTCCATATGTAACAGATGTTTGCTGAAGGCCAGCACATTTCCCTAGCTCCTTCTGTAAAAGCAGCGATAACTGAGGGATGGGATGGGGGACTAGACAGATGGATCGGAAGGTGGTTGCAAATTTGTGTTTAAATCTAATTCCCCACGAGCTCATACCTGCAAGACCACCATGTGCAAATGTTCACCACATCCCTGGTACCACTGCTGACCTGGACCTGGGGACTTCCCCGGGCTGTCTGAAACATTCACTTCCTGTCTCCAACAGGGCTAAGGTTAAGAAAGGAGTGAGCATCATTGCGGTGAGAGCCAGCAGCCCTTCCATCTGGGATGTCAAGCAGAGCTTGGAGTACACTGGGAAGTATGCACCAGCTGTCATCATTTGTCAGAAGATAGCTGCTGGCCCAGAGAAGAGGTAAGTCCTGCCTGGCCTGTGCTATGCTCAGATTCTCTGCCTTGGTGGCTTCCTATTGCTCCGAAGTTTGCTAGCTGACTTCATTGTGATTCGTATGTGGTGTGTGCAATCTGTCATTAATGTCTCTGGGTAAAATAGGTAAAGTCTTCCAGATGGGGGCGGTGGGGCGTCCTGTTCATAGGGGACCTATATAGGGCCATAGAAACTTTATCATGGGCAAGGACCTCTCCATGTAGTGGCATCTAACATTAATTGGAGTTGTCACTTCTTTCTAGTTCATATCAGAGGTGTCAGAATTGTGGGGTGTTTCTTTGAACATATTTCCACATGTGTTAAACAAGGTAGCATTCACTCTTACAGGGAGGGTGCATGCAGCCCACCTTTACGGATCTGATGTCAATGTAATGCATGTGATTGTATTTGTGCACAGGCACTTTCTGATGGAACAGTGAGCCACCTGCTGTGGAATTACAGGCAATCGTGAATCACTCTAGGGAGAAATTAAAACCCGGATCTGCCTCTGATAGCCACCAAATTAGAAACAGGCAATTCACAGCTGGGCAAAGAACGGCTTGGCGACTTAGGAGTTCTTGATTTATTCCTTTCTCCCGGAACCTCATTTGGGGCTTCGGAGAATTCCTAGTCTGGTCACATACATTTTCTTTGTCACTTTTACGTTTCTTCTGGATCTTCGTATTACTGAAAAATTGGGCAAAAAAAAAAAAAAAATCAAAGGATGAATCTAGGAAGGTAGCCCATTGTTCCTGGAGTGCAGTTTCAAAACTCAGTGTTTGGAAAATACATCTATTTCCCATGATACGGAGGTGATGAATCTCACTTTGTGGCTATTACTGTTTTGTTTTATTACCCTGCCCCCCCCCCATTATCAAAAGCACTTGAAACCAATTCAGGGATCGTTTGGCTTCAGTCTGTCTCTGTGCTTCTTTACCTGGTGTTAATTGGAGGAATCTAGGTCACCTACAGCAGTCTGTGTCCCTCTCTTTTTTTTCCTGACTGGAAAAGAAAATGAGAAGAAAAGAGGAAGTTGGTGTTTGAGCTCTGCCCTGAATGTTTGTGTGGTAGGAGTGGGTGACACAGAGGGACTTGTGGGTCTTACATGTGATCTTGGCCCAGTGTGCACATGAGAGAGATCCAGTTTGCAAAATGAGTACCATCCTCATGTAAAGTGACTTTGTGTCAAGTAGCCAACAGATATCAGGGGGATAGATAGACAGATGGGTGTGAAAATGGATAATGGTAGACAGAGTGATTGGTGGATATGGACGTCTGGATTGACTTATCGATGAATAGATAGATGGTATTGTGGTTTGAATGTGAAATGTCCCCCATAAGCTCGCTCATTTGTTTGAACAGGTGAGTCTTCAGCTGGTGGCCTGTTTGGGAGGTTGTGGGAAGTTCTGGAGGAAGTAGATCACTAGGGGTGGGCCTTGAGGCTCTGTTTCCTATTTGTTCTCTCCTTCCTGATTGCAGATGCAATGTGACTGCCCACCTCACACTTTTGTTTGTTTATTTGTTTGTTTGTTTGTTTGTTTGTTTGTTTTCAAGACAGGGTTTCTCTGTGTAGCCCTGACTGTCTTGGAACTCACTCTGTAGACCAGGCTGTCCTCAGACTCAGATATCTACCTCTCTCTGCCTCTCAAGTTCTGGGACTAAGGGCATGTGCCACCATGTCCAGCCCATCTCACACTCTTGCCTTTTCTACTGTGATGTACTGTTTCTCTACTTAAGTTAGGAGTCAAAAGAAATCCTTCCTCCCTTAATGTAAGCAGAGTTTTCCCATCCCAAGAGCTTCTTCCAAATTACCACACAGAGGCTTATATTAATTATAAATGCATGGTCCATAGCTCAGGCTTGTTGCTAGTTAACTCTTACACTTAAACTAACCCACATTTCCTATTTACGTTCTGCCATGTGGCGGTACCTTTATTAGTTTGGAGTGTTCATCTCCTGCTCCCTCTGCTTCTGGCTGGCGACTCCTCTGACTCTGCTCTTCTTCATCCCAGCATCCTTAGTGTGATTGTCTTGCCTAACTTTATCCTGCCTTGCTATAGGCCAATCAGCTTCTTTATTAACCAATGAGAGTAATACATATTCACAGTGTACAGAAGGATTATTCCACTGCACCTTGAGGTGCTTCTTATGGGGTATTTGGCCTCAATTACAAGAAAAGTAAATGGTACATATTTAGATAAATAGGTGATGGATGGAAGGATGAAGGATGGATAGATGGATATATGGATGGATAATGGATGAATGGACTTGGCTGGTAAGATATCTCTGCTGGTGATGATGATGGTGGATGGATTGATGGATGGATGGATAGATAAATGGATGACTGAGTAAAAGGATGAATGAATGAATGATAGATAGATAGATAGATAGATAGACAGACAGATAGGTGAATGGATAAATGAGTGAAACCATGAATGGATGATGAATGATGGAAGAATGGATGGCTATATGCTTTGCTAGATAATTGCTTTTGTTCTCTACCACAAGAGGAGAGACAAGTAGGGGAAAGGATCCCAGCCAGTGTACTTCCATTTTCCCCTTGTGCCATTGTTTGCAATCTACCATGACTCATTGATAGCAGCAGCAATGTTGTCCATGGATACAATGGGATTTGAGCTGCCATAAGTTTTTTTTATTGTTTTTATGCTATGTATTTTTCATTAAAATGGGCTGAGTTCATCTTGGGCACAAAAGAGAAGAGTAGAGCGCTCTGAGGGAGGCACTGTACAAGCTGCCCGGCTCTGGCTCTGACAAACTAAGCCTTCTAGTACATTGCATCTCCAGGCCATCTCTAAGCACTATAATGTGTGGAGCAGCTCCCGTCCTGTGCCTCTGTCAATGTCTCCTTTAAGAAACAAGACTCTGGTAGACTACCCAGGTATTTCTCTCTGAAGGATATAGCGTCATGATGCCACCCATTTGGAGAACTTTCCTTATTCAACACTTGGTTCATATTTATGTGGACAGAAAATGGAAATAAAAGCATGCATGACCCTGTGTATGAAGTACCCTATATAAGTGTGAGGACACAGTATATTAAACATACGTCTATGACATGCTAGTGATATGCTTGTGCAACTTGTTAATGTATACCTTCTATAGGATGGCAACACACACACACACACACACACACACACACACACCAGTGTAGGGTCCGAATGTGACAGGTCTGCAGACGGAGCTTCATGAAGAAGCCTAGCGCAAAGGCTCCTTTGGTGTATGAATCATGTCTTGCTTGCAGCTATGTACCCAGCTTCTGTGGCAATGCCTGGTATGCGGGAAAATGCCCATAATTGCTTGGTAAATTTTAATAAAGTCTTGAATGAGGCTGTCTCTGTTCACATATGCATTAGGATACAAGTCTAAATGCACACTTATGGAGTGGTCTCTGGTTTATGAGTTCAAAGACGTCCACTCAAGCAAAACAGAGAAGGATATTTATCTGAGCAGATGCTGTCCCAGAAAAACTCCAGAGAGGCTTGACACCTGGGGCTCCTGCAGGCAGAGCTGGGGATCTGGGAAAGGTTGAATATGAATTAATTTCTACAGTGAACCATTTGGCTGAGGTTCCCCCCACACACACCCTGTGACTGTTTTTCTACTTAGCAAAATGTACATAATGAAAATAGATTTTTCAAAATAAATAGGGACCACATATTTATTAGCATCTTCAATAGTTATCCCTAACTAACCCCCTTCAAAACCTTTCATTTTATACTTCTGTCTTCACAGAGTGGGATCAGGGGAAACCTTGGTCCATTATTTCAGGCGGTGATGAAGCGAGGCGAGGTCCTTTTTTTCTTGAGGATAATTGGAAAAGGTTTCATTGAGTTGACGCTTTGATAACGTTGGTAGATTTGGCTAGAGGGGCTGTTTGGCTTTATAAATCCTTCCTTCTCTCTGGCCATTTCTCAGTTATCTTAGGACTCGGAGCTCAGCTGTTGGCAACTCAGGAGAGGCAGTCTTCATTAGCTGGAGAGTCATAGATTGTGTGTTGCTGATAATCTTGCTCAGATCAGGAAGCCGCCTTAATGAAGTGAAGTCGCTGTGACAGGTGCAATTTCATGGGTAAGGAGCCACTTTCGTATCAGCGATGAACTCAGCGGGAGTTAGTGAAGATCTCTTATCGGCTTCAAGTTCATATTCCTTGTTTGAAGAAGTTTGTTTGCTGAGAGTCTCATCTTAATGCTGTTATCTCAGCGATCAGATCTGCTTTGATTTTCCTTCTTGGATCCTGAAACCACAGCAGAATAGCTAATTGCTCTCTGCCCCCAGATCCCATTCTGCATTTTCAGAGACTCGCTGTCCATGGTACTGATTTAGATAAATATGTACAAAGCCTGATGTGTAAAATTCTCTCATGGATGGGGGTTTCCCAGAGGTTCCCATGGTGAATCTGTAAATGATGTTCTTGGCACACAGACTTAAGTCTGAATAAACTTGAACGATACCATCTTGCATACTTCTGAGTTCCCTAGCATGGCTGAAGCCTGGAGAGGTGTTCACCTCCTTTAGAGAGAGAAACTCTGAGAAAAGCTACCCATTGGCTCACTCTGTGGCTCATGCTCAGCTAGCTTTCTGGTCTTAGGAGACTGTGTGTCTTCAAAGCCTTGGTTTCTTGACAACATCTTGTAGACAGGCAGGCATGCATCACAAGAAATCAATCTTGCTCATAATGATCTTCTATTTATTCCATGCAATACTGATTTTCCACTTACTGTAGGTAATGTGCTTCATTTTAAAACAAATATATTTTAAGTGATAGAATGAGCTGCAAAAAAAAAGAGGTAATTGATGTTTAATTTTATTTTAGATATAGAGAGCTGTGTTTGAATTCGTGAGGCTATGCTAAAGTGAGGCCTGACAGACACATATCAAACTGAATTTGTTAAGATTAATGTTCTCATTTTCTGTGATAAACACCATGACCAAAAGCAACTTGGGGAGAAAAAGATTTATTTGGCTTATACTTCTCAGATCACAGTTCATCATTGAGGGGAGCCAGGGCGGGAACTGAATCAGGAACCTGAAATGGAAACCAAACCTTGGAGGAGGATGCTTGTTGGTTCATCCTCTGGCTCATGTGCAGCTAGCTTTCTCATACAGCCCAGAACCCACCTGCCTAGGGAATGGTGCCACCCACAGTGGCACCTACATCAATCATCAATTGATACAATCCCTCCCAAGCATGCCCACCAGCCAATAGGATTAATACGATTTTTCATTTGAGAGTCCCTCTTCCCTGGGTGACTCTAGGTTTGTGTCAAGTTGGCAATAAATGGCTTGAAATATGATAACCATTCACTTCTTAGTCATGTAACAGAAGCAATGAAGACGGCCAGCTGGGAGAGACACTGCCATTCCTGGTACTGTTGGGTTCCCCAGGCATCTGCTATGCTCGCATACCATGTCCACTCATGGCTTATATCCTCATAGATTAAGATAGCTGCAGGAGTGCCAAACATTGCATCAACATGGCAGGTCAAGTCAAAGTGACAGGAAAGGATCTTCTTAGCTGGCACAGCCTTTTAAAAAAAAGTGACCTTTCTGGAAACGTCTGCCAACCTCCACCCTCTCTCCCTTGTCAGAATAGAATGACATGGCTATGCCAGGCAGCTGAGAAACGTCAGGAACTAGTTATTTTTTTTAGATCATGTGCCAGTTCAGAATCAAGTGTTCTGCCCCACAAACAAGAGCAGCATGGGTGGCATGGTGACCGGTAAACATCTCAGTAATTTACAGAGAAGAAACTTAGTGGGAATTCCAGTGGATGTTTAGATGAGGAGAGCATGCCTGCTTCCCATTCACCATCCCCACCATCACTTGCCACATTTCCATGGAAACCTACATCAGCAC
This sequence comes from Peromyscus attwateri, assembly GCA_902168425.1. Lineage (NCBI taxonomy): Eukaryota > Metazoa > Chordata > Mammalia > Rodentia > Cricetidae > Peromyscus > Peromyscus attwateri. Next base: position 14,632 of record CABHPP010149022.1, on the reverse strand, counting down.
TGAACTCAAAACTCAGGGAATGCTCTCGAAAAATCAGACTGGAGAAGACAAGAGTCAGCCAATCTCAGTTGTGCCTTAAAAAAAAGAATGTAACAGAATGTGACTAGAGACCAGTACACAAAACATATCAGGAGCATGTACGCATGCAAACAGATACATGGGAATTATGATGCCTGAAAGAAATAAGGACAGACCCCAACAAATCAGATTTCCCCACATGAAACAGCTCAGAGCCTGTCAGTGTTCTCAGATTCAAACTGAGCACCATGTCACAAAGACAAGCCAAGCCTGTAGGAAGAAGAAACTTCTGGAGGTCGGGAGGATGTTAAAAGATAAAAACATCACTTGCTAGATTCACTTCTACAGGAAGCAAACCCATTGTAGTGGAATAAAGAGCACCAGGAGATAGAAACTCTAAGAACTGGAATGAGAAATATATAAAAATAAGAAAGCGAAAATCACACATTAGTGTAAAAAAGAAAAAAATGACAGCAGTAATATGATGTAGCAGATATAGAGTGACAATTAGGGTCAATAATTCTTGTATTAAACAGATGCCCAGAACAGAAAACAAGCACCCACAAGAAACGTGTGCATATGCATGTTTGCAGAGCCAGGCACTATGCTAACCAAAAGCTGGAAATCACTCAGTGATCTAAAATCCAAAGAGGAGATAGAATGTAGTAGATCCAGAAGTGGAATATTATTCAGTAGAGAAAAGAGAGGATCGGGATGTGATACAGTTGGGCAGGTTTTGGAAACATTATGCTATATGAGTTGAAGTGTGCACTTTAAAATGGTGGCATTTGTGGAGCTCATGGCCCCAGAGTTGAACCTACTACATTTATTCTGCAAAATGGATGTAGTATCAAAATTTCCTCTAAATTCATCTCTTCTACCTATAGATCAGTGATGCTCTCCGAGAAGTTTATTTGTGGAGAGGGAGGTGGTTAATGGAGAAACTTGCAGTGTCTTTAGACATAACTAAATCTACACTCTTGAACTCACAGTAGCTGTGGTTGTCTGTGTACAACTGAGCCAGTCAACATTCCAGCATGGAGTGGGAAGGGGTTCATGAACCCCTCACCCCCAGCTGAGGAGCTATTGGCTTTTGATGGCTGATAGGGGAGAGAGAGTCAGTTTTCTTTTAAGGGTTTGGGTCCTTGTAGGTTGTCCATGCTCTAGTAGATGACCCCATATCCAGAAGTATATGAGAAGCACAAATTGGACTTGATGGGAGAGAAAGAAAGGGCAAGGGACACATGAAATATTCAAGTCCAGAAATACAGAGAGTCTGGTTCCCTTGTTGTTACATGGCTTGCCTAAGGAATTCTCTGTTCTCTTCTTCATATTGTATCGAGACCAAAAAAACATCACATGTGTACACACACACAGAAGCAACCCTGAGGACTATGCATTGAGCATGCCTGCAAGGGGAGTGTGGGCCTTATACTCAGATCCTTTAGGCTAGATCTTTTCTCTTTGCTCTGAATTTAAATTCTCCAACATGAGCATTGAAGCATGTTAGTCATGTACAAAGTCTGTGTTGAGGATGGACAGTGCTGTCTCTATGTGTTTAAACTCAGAGTCCACCAGGAGCCTTCCCAGCCAAATGTGTTTTTAGTAGATTCTGCTTTAGGGACATAGCACATCACAGTTGTTTCCTGTGCTCCTGAATAGCATGATACCTGGGTGTGTTGGCAGAGAAGACATGGATACAATAAAAGAGATTTCCTAGGATGAGGACAGGGATGATGCTGTCTCATACATGCTGGAGAGCTGTAAGAGGGTCTGTCCACTGGAGATGTATGCACGGGGATGCTGTTGCAAAGGCCTGTGATTTGAAGTCACACAGCCCATAGTGGTGGCCCTGGGCCATGTCTGTTGCAGATGTAGGTGGGAGACATGGGGGCCTTGTTCACAATGGTGCCTTTTGGAAATAGCAGAAAGTTAAAGACTAGTGACATGTTCATCAGAGAGCAAGTGAGTTAAGAGGGTTGTCTATCATCAATGGTGAGAGATGGCCCCATCCTGTTTATCAACACCAGGAAATACCTGAACATGTTGAGGCAGAGAAATCTTGAATAATGACATTTTCCTAGTCTGCTTTATATTGCTGTGAAAAAGCACCAGGACAGAAAGCATCCTGGGGAGGAGAGGTTTTAGTTTACAGTTTATAATCCATTAACCAGGGAAGCCAAAGCAGGAACTCAAGACAGGAACCTGGAAGCAGGAGCAGATGCAGAGGCCATGGAACAGTGCTGCTCACTGGCTTGCTCCTCATGGCTTGCCCAACCTGCTTTCTTATAGCACCCAGGACCACCAGCCCAAGCTGGGCCACCCCACATCAATCATCAACCAAGAAAATTCCCCAAACACTTGTTGACAGGCCAATCTTATGGAGGTATTTTCTCAATGGAGAGTCTGACTCAACTTGATATAAAACTGGCCAGCCCAGTCATATAAAAACACTAACTCTTTGCTTCTGTGTGTTTATAGCTGTGTGTAGACCAACATGTATGTGCCTGTTCATGTTTGTCAGGTGCATGTACACGTGTGTGTGGGTAGAGATCAGAGGTTAACCTTAGGTATCATTCCTCAGGGGCCCATTGTCTTATGTTTTAATTACATCTATGAGTGTTTCCTCCATGTATGTATTCAGGATCTTCAAAGGCCAGAATAGGGCGTAGCATTACCTGGAACTGGAGTTACAGACAGTTGTGAGCTACCAGGTGGGTGCTAGGAATTGAACCTGGGTCCCCTACAAGAATAGCAAGTGCTCTCTGAACCTGCTCCATCTCCATCCACCTTATTTTTTGAGACCCAAGCTCTCATAGAACCTGGATCACCCAGTAGGCTAGGTTGGCTGGCCAGTGAGTCCCAGGGAGACACTTGTCTCTAACCCCCCACATGCACCTTAGATCTTTTACATAGGTTCTTGGGCTCAATCTCATGTCCTCATGCTCTGGGGACAAGCACTGTCCTGAGTGAGCTGTTTCCCAAGCCCTTACCTCTTTGTGTATCATCACCTTGTGAACAGAGCTCCACATGCAGATGTCATTTGAGGGTGAGAGATACCATGTCTATGAGAAGAGATGAGACAGGGTCACACCACTCCTGGAAATACCCATGTTTAATAGATGCACCTTCAGGTGGGGAATATTTGGGGTTCAGTAAAGGACAGGGCCTCAGATTTGATGACCACAGCCCCTTATTTTGGCCGTGCAGATACAAGCATTTCTGCATTGGCGTATGAGAAACAGGCCAGGCTAGGAGCCATCAGGAATTCATGCACATAGCTTCCACAGTTAAGGGGAATTATAATCCCAGCTCTCTTTGAAGTTATGCCTCAGGCTGCTGCAGTTACCACACCCTGACATTCGCTCAATCCTGTTCTACAGCTCGTGAGGGAACTCATGCCTTGCCTTAATTTACCCATGCATTGCCCTTTTATTACATCCATATATTTGGTGTTTAATATCTCCCATTTCCAAGCACGGAACTATATTTAGAGCTAAATTATTTAATATCATTTTTTTTTTCTGGTGGGTAATGGTGGTGAGTTATTGTGTTCAGGCAGAAGCTACCGTTGTGGGTTCACGGCTTCTCCAGGGAGCCCTAGGCAGAAAATACCATTTTTTCCCCGGAGCTATAACATAGTAAATGTGGCATACATGATAACCTCATATCCACCATAATTATATGATGCGGCTCATCAGATGTTTTCCTGGACATTTCCATGCTGTGGATCATGGCTGACATTGTGTTGTTCTGAAGTTAGAATTTCACAGAAAGCCGGACAACTGGCCTTTGTACCAGGACAAGATGACACTCTTCACTGTCTGACTTACTAGAAGCTCCTGCAGTCTCTGTCACGACCAGTGTGACACCTAGGAAACTGCAGGCTGCTGTTTGTTTTCCCATGACGTTTTAAACCCCTGGATGCTTCTCTCAAAATGTGTGTGTACATACATGTCCTATGAGAAAAATTACCAATGCCTAGATTTATGCCTATGTTGATTTCTTCTCTTATCTCATTTTTTCCTTCTATTTTCTCTTTGGATTTTTAGAAAGTTGCTGGGTGGGGGTGCATGTGTATGAACAGATGTGTAGAAGCCAGAAATCAACCTTGGGCAATCCTCAGTCACTGTCCACCTTGCTTTTGTGAGACACAGTCTTTCAGTGGCCTGGAGCTCACCAAGTAAGCTAAGGGGGACTACCAAGTAAGATCCTGGGATCTGCACGCTTCTTCCTCCCCAGCTCTGGGATTGTAAGCGCACACTACCATGCCTGGCTTGTTTTAAGTGAATCCTGGGGCTCAGATAAGGTTCTTGTGTTTGAACACCAAGCACTTGACTGGCTGACCCATCTCCTCTGGGCTCTTGAAACAAGTTCTCACCCTGTTGTCCAGGCTGGGTACGAGCTCAGAATCTTCCTGCCACAGCCTTCTGAGATCTGGGATTCTGGGTCCTTTCCCCTAGCCCCTGTCTATGTCTCCTTTTGTGTCTGTGTTCATATATATATATATATATATATATATATATATATATATATATATATAGAGAGAGAGAGAGAGAGAGAGAGAGCTATGGCTCTAGTCTCATATTGGCTTCTTATCTACAGCTATTGTGTGGTCTGTTTATATTTTCTCACTGCAAAATTGAAGAGGATGCTTTCATTGTTTGCTGGTAAACGCAACTTTTTGCAATCCATTGGATCTGATGCCTATTGATTCTGATATGTGCTGTCCTGATGTGTGTTGGTCCTGATGTGTACTGTCCTGACTTATAGTGGTCCTAAAATGCATCTGTCGTGGAGAAGAATGTATTCTGCGTTCCTTTTGAGGAGCCCAGCTCTCTCTCAGAGAGGGGATGCTACCTCACCACAGCCAGACCCAGCTGCCTTTGGGTCCCTTCAGTGCTCAGTGCATTTTGTTACCCTACAGAAGCCCGCACTGTGAGCATCACCTCACAGACCATGAGCATCACCTCACACACTGTGAGCATCACCTCACAAACCCCATGATCCAGGATTCCAGTGAGCTCGACTGGATGGAGCTAATGACACATTTGGATCTTTTGCTTCTGGAAGGCCTGGGGAACAAGTTAGAATGTAACAGTGGTGCAAAGGGATATTGAGAGTTAAAAGAAAAGTGATGTGATCATTTGAGAGAGGCTTACTCAGAGTCCCACTATGGGAAGCCCCACCTTGTCCCAGCATTCTGTAAACCTCACTCTGGTGGCATTCTCCTGCCTGGCTTCCTTTACTGCTGGCATGGATGGAGTCTGAGGAATTGTTTGTTTAGGACTCTCTTTTTCCTGATGGGTGCCAGCTGGCCCAAGGATGCTCTGGGTAACATCTGTGCTTGTATGAGAAGAAGTTGGGCACTGGGGGCATGAGTCTTTACATTCCTGCTGAGATCTTTACTTTCATTTCTCTACATATAAATCACATGCTATGACACTAGCTCTCTTCAAGTCTGCAGCCATGAGTCAGTGTGGGGAAATGTAGTTGACTGTTCTGTTTAACCGAGAGGGAAGGAGAAAGAAATAGAGAGAGACAGAGATTCTTTCTTCCATTTTTTTTCTTTCTTTCAAGATAGGATTTCATTATATAGCCCAGGCTAGCCTGAAACTCACTATGTAGCACAAGCTGACCTTGAACTCTTGTTCTTCTGTCTGCCTCCCAGACATTAGGGATTACAGTCATGAATCACTATCCCTGGCATGACTACAGTTTTATATAACATTTCACTGAAGAAATCCCCTTCTGTCTATCTGCACCGAATCCCTGTGTTTACCCCAACTCTAGGCAACCAGGGGCCTTTTTCTATCTCTATAAATTTTCCTTTTCCTTAATAGTGCTTAAGTGAACATAAGCAATGTCTAGCAATGGTGAGTGGATAAACAGACTGTGACGACCTAGAAAAGGAACAAACTAGTAACTCATTAAAAAGCAGTGGTTAACTTCAGAGTGTGCTGAAAGAAGCCAGATCTTTGAGGAGACACAGCTCATGACTATAGCTAAATTCAACCTTTAGATCTCATTTTAAATGAATAGATATTCATTTCTCATTTGGACCCACTGAGTTACCAAGTACTGGGTTGTACCAAGTACTATTTTTTTGTGTGTGTGTGTGTGGGGGGGGGTGTTTGAGACAGGTTTCTCTGTGTAGTTTTGGTGCCTGTCCTGGATCTTGCTCTGTAGACCAGGCTGGCCTCAAACTCAAAGAGATCCTCCTGGCTCTGCCTCCCTTGTGCTGGGATTAAAGGCACGTGCCACCACTGCCCGGCTGGGTTGCTATTATTGAGGCAGAGTCTCATGTAACCATAGCTGGCTTCAAACTTCCTATATATGTAAGAATGACCTTGAACTCCTGACCCTCCGGATCACCTGCGTGTGATCACATCAGTGTATGGGTCCTAAGGTTTGAACCCGGCACCTCCTGCATGCTAGGCAAACATGCTATCCACTGAGCTACATCCTAGCCTCAACTTAAATGCTTTGAGAGCAAAGTTGGAAGAAAGCCCTCTCTAGCCCGCCACCCTAATCGCCGCAGCACTAGAATTTTCTCGTCCCACTATTTTGATGAGGTCTGTTTCTTTTAAATTAAACTTTGGTCAAAATAAATGCTAGTGGCTGCTGGGCACTTAATCTTTGTCTCAAAGGTAGGACCAACTGTACTCCCATGGTAATAAGATGCCCAATGACCTCAGTCTCCATCGCAAGGTGAAGGACTTCCTTTCCAGTGGTCTGAATTCTAAAACGTTTCAGAGCAAACCAGGTTTCTCATTTGTGTGCAGAATACCAATATGAAATACAATCCCATCAGGTTCAATTTCAAAAATGTGCGGAGGAAATCGATGGGGACTTCCTCTGTGTGAGAAGCCACCTTGTGGGTCAGTTGGCACCAGGCATGGTCTCTGGGATTGCTTTGTCTATGGTCACTTAGTATTGAGATTGGACAGCTCCTGGATGGGTACCAGTGAAAGTGGGTCAGCTGATCCCTCACAGAGACACACACATAGCACTGGATAAAGGAACATTGTGTTTGATTTGTGGGTCGTTCTTCTAACATGGAGCAGAGCCAGGTGGATGTCTAACAAGTCTAAGGATGGAGCTTGATTGATGGAGTGCTTGCCTAGCATACATGAAACCCTGAGTCTGGTCCCTAGTACCATAGCAATCTTCCATGGTGGGGCATGTCTGTCATCCCATCCTTTGGCAGACAGAAGCATGAGGATCAAGAGATAAAGGTCATTTTCAGCTACCTAGAGATATTGAGACCAGCCTGGGCTACAAGGGACCTTGATTTGGTGGTAGTGGTGGTGGTGGTGGTGGTGGTGGTGGTGGTGGTGGTGGTGGTGGTGGTGATGGTCATGGTGATGGTCATGGTCGTGGTAGTGGTAGTGGTAGAAATGAAAATCCATGTGGCACCCTCAAGAGACAGTGAGCCACGGTGGTACTTATATGAAGGTGCCAGGTGGGTAGGATGGCTTGATGTTTAGAGATCGTTTTTAGCATAGCTAGATAAGCAGTTGTATGTGCAGGCCATTATTTACCTGACTTCTTAAGGAGATGGCTTATGTATCAAGAATGGTTGTGATGGGTTCAAGTATCCCTATGCTCTGACAGCAGCTCCATGCTTTCACAGAATACAGCATCTTAGCCTGTGAGGTCACTTATTCCTCTAATTATTTTTCCATTTAAATGTAGTTCCAAAGAGTTTATTTTACCACAAAACAGAAGAACTAGGGTCCTCTGAACTCAGAAGTTAATCATTAAAAAATAAATCAAACAATAAAAGCTTCAGTATGATTGAATCCCAGGAAGAGGCTGCTGCTGCTGTAGCGTGTTCTGAGTGCAGGGCTGTGCTGTCGGGAGGGAGCAGCTGGAGCGCAAACCTCTCAGGACTGCAATGGCTTGGATCTGAAATCCCCACCCCCACCACAAGTTCACATATTGGTGCTTGGTCCTCAGCTTGCGACACTATTTTGAAAGGCTCCAGCGACTTTAGAAAGCAAAGCCTAAATGGAGAAGATAGGTCGCTGGGTGAATACCTGGAGGTATATTACCCCAGGCTTTTCTCTCTCTGCTCCCTGTCCACTCTTGCTGCCCAGGTTCCTTCCCAAGTATATATGGCCAAGCAGTCATGGGCAGAACCCTATGGCACCCTCTCTCCATTAAGTTGTGTTAGGTATTTGTGTTACAGCAGCAGCAGAGGTCACAGACACTCAAGACTACAGGTGTTTGTGTGTACAGGCCTGAGTCTCATTATTTCCCAGAGAGTTGAAGGACAGAAAGCCTGGTGGTTGGGATGAAGTGTTTTGCTGTGTGCCATTGGTTCCGTGTGAAATCATAGTTGGAGTCAGCTGAAAATGACATCATGGGAGCTCTCATGAGGTGCTATCCTGAGATGGGACAGGCTGGGTCCCAGAGACAGAAGCAAGAAGGCCCAGTGCACTTTCAGCAAGTCGGGCAAGAGCCACAGCTCGGAATATCCACAGGGAGGGTTTGTAGAATGTGGCTCAGGGCCAAGGTGAGTTTTTGCAGTTTTAACATGTTTGATCTGTCAGCATTTTGGACAACAACCTAAACAGCTTCATCACTGTGTGGAAAGTTCCCTGATGACTTCCCTGCCCTGGCTTGGGTCCAAACTTACAGGGAAAACACACAGCCAACCCGGTCAGTCACAGAATGGGCAAGCCACCATTCCCTCAGCCAAGACGCAGGATGAAAGCAGGGAGCTGGGGGCTTCATTAGTGAATCTCTGTTCTGTTGGACCCCTCAAAAACTCATTAGGTACTACCTGAGTCTTGCATAGTGACGATGGCACATGGGTTTGTGCTAACAAAACAATAATGAAGGAAAATGAATATATATGCACATATACACATATTATATAAATGGATATACCCATGTAAACACACACACACACACACACACATATGTATAAGCATATATGAGTGTGTACATGTGTTGCCTGTGAATGGATGTCAGAGACCAACTTAGAATTTCTTTCTCGTGACCCCACCTGCCTTGTTTATTTAGACAGGGTCTCTCACAGGTTAGAAACTCACTGAATTTGCTAGGCTCATTGGCTGTTGAGTGAGCACCAGGGGTCCAGCTGTCTCTGTTGGTTTTACACTGGGATTACAAGTATGCACCACTGCGCCCAGCTTTTTATTATTTATTCATAATACATATGCCCTGTGTTTCTAGAATTTCTCATAGTTCGCAAAGGGCTTTTTACTTGGGAAACACGCATCCTCTGGTTACGGCTTCTAAAGACCTGTCACTGCATCCGGTTTGAGTGTGATGGGTACTTGGCAGTTCTGTGATACTTGTGACTATTTCCTCAGAATGATATTTTTAATTTCCCCAAAATAAAATTCATAGACTGAGGGATATGATTATAGTGACACTTATGTGTCTCTTAATAACAACATGAGAACTAAGCCTCTTTGCAACAGTTTTATTAGCCCTGTTAGCCTTTTCCATGCAAATATGTTGAAGATATTTAACCATCCTCAACCCCTAAGGGCTGAGAGTCCTCAGATGGCATCAGTCCTCTGAACAGTGTGAAAAATGCGCTCATGTGTAATATTTATGTTTTGAAGATAAATCCCTAGAATAGAGGAGTGTGTTCCGTTCTTTATCGATGCTGGGATAAAATACTAGAAGGGAAGGTTTGATTTGCCTCCTTGCTTCAGAGATGTTTCAGCCTGTACTGATGGGAAAGCATGGTGGGATTCACACAGCTTGAGTTTCTTCTATCACAGCCTCGGGCCAGAAGAAAGAGTAAGCTGTTTGATAACCAACGGCCATGACAGTGAGTGTGTGTTGGATGCCAGATTCATTTTGGATGCTGAGCAGTATGGCATAGGAACTGGTGAGAAGTGCCCATCTCAGTGACTCCTTCATAGGGGGCTGTGCTAAATTTCTGTTCGAGGCTAGGAAGTTGAAGGATGCATTTTCCCCCCAATCCATGTTTATATCCCCTGAACTCTTGAGTTCATAAACTTAAGACTGATAACCCTTGCATTAAAGGTGGCTCAGGGCTCTTGAAATGGTATGTGACCTATTATTCAAAGGGAAAGAGTGTCCTAAAGCTAAAACTCTCTAATCACTTTACTTTGCAACTGGGGGCGGTAGCCTGTGCCAAGCTTCGGGTAATCATAAACAACAGAAAACCTGCAGGGAACTTTCTGGATAGAAGAGCAATGTGGTAGCAGGGGGAAGAAGCATCATTTAACCGTTCAGTAACTCCTTGGTCCTTGTTATGATCTTTATCTGAAATGCCCTCCCCCCCAGGTCATGTCACTAAACACCTGCCCTCCAGTTGGTGGTGGTGTTTGGGCAAGGTTTAGGGGACCTTTGGGGTGCAGGGTCTGGCTAGCAGGAGTACATGGGGGATGATGACCCTGAAGGTGACACCTGTGTGTGTTTCAGGCCTCTACTCCCTTCTTCTGGCCCGAGGCTGTGAGAGAAGAAATTCAAGCTGTATCAATCCCACCATGCTTTCCTCATCATGACAGGCCGAAACATCTCTGAAGCGAGGAGCCAAATCAAACCTTCCCTTCCACACGCTACTTCAGTCTAGTATTTTATCCCAGCATCGATAAAGAATGGAACACACTCCTCTATTCTAGGGATTTATCTTCAAAACATAAATATTACACATGAGTGCAGCTGTAGCTAGAGTTTTTCTGATCCTGCCTTGCCCACAGTTAGGACAAATCTCTCTCACCCACCAGTCCTGCAGCAGCTCAGACCCAACCAAGTAAACACACAAGACTTATATTGCTTACAAACTGTATGGCCGTGGCAGGCTTCTTGCTAACTGTTCTTATATCTTATATTAATCCATTTCTATAAATCTATACCTTGCCACGTGGCTCGTGGCTTACCGGCGTCTTCACATGCTGCTTGTCATGGCGGCGGCTGGCAGTGTCTCCTCACTCAGCCTTCCTGTTCCCAGAATTCTCTTCTCTGTTAGTTCCTGCCTGGCCACTGGCCAATCAGTGTTTTATTTATTGGCCAATCAGAGCAATTTGACATACAGACCATCCCACAGCACGCAGCTTTCACACTGTTCATAGGACTGACACCATCCGAGGACTCTCAGCCCTTAGGGGTTGAGGATGATTAAATATCTTCAACGTATTTGCATGGAAAAGTATAACAGGGCTAATAAAACTGTTGCAAAGAATTACTGGCCTGAGGATTGGAGAGATGGCTCAGTGATTAAGAGCACTGGATGCTCTTGCAGAGGACCTGGGTTCGATTCCCATCACCCACGTGGCAGCTCACAACCACCTGCAATTCCGATTCCAGAGAGTAGGTTACCCTCTTCTGACTTCTGGAGGCATTGCATGCAAGTGGCCCATATAATCAATACAGGCAAACACTCAAACACATTAAATAAAGCAAATAAATCTTGGAAATAAAAAATAATCACTGGCACATGAAAAATGTTCTCCAAGACCCTGGAACACTTCATCCCGAATGGGATGTCTCCATCAAACCCCTCCCCTCGGGGCTCAGAGAGCTATGGGGAAGAGAAGGCAGAAAGATTGTGGGAGCCAGTGGGGATGGAGGACACCGAGGAAACAAGGCCTTTAGACACAACAGAACTGACACATATAAGCTCAGAGACTGTGGCTGCATGCACAGGGCCTGCACAGATCTGAGCCAGATGGATTCCCAGTCCTGAGAGGGAAATTAGATACAAGCCCCATCACTAACCCAGAAGCTTTGTGAGTGATAAACACTCACAAAGGAGAATGTAGTTTTCGCCAATGGAGATCTCACTGAGTATCTGAACCACACTTAGGGGCAGACCCTCTACCCAGCAGTAGACAGCCAAACCAAAACAAACTCAATAGTATTTTTGAAGTGGTTTTTTTTTTTTTTTTCTGTCACAAAATGCTTTGTCCGGGCATTTTTGTTTCGTTTTACCTGGCAGATCTTTTGCTTATATATATTATGGTCTCTGACTTTGTTTTTACCAGTTTCCAGTATGTGTGAATGTGTGTGTCTCATGCTTTTTCTCTGGCTCTGTTTCTTCCTGGTTGTTTTTTCTGTCCTATGATAGCTTGCTTGTTTTTATTTTGTTATTTATATTATTTTAGATTTGTGTTTGTATTCTAGTGAGAGAGAGAGAGACAGAGAGAGACAGAGAGACAGAGACAGAGAGCAAGAGAGAAAAGGTGTGCGATTGAGTGGGTGGAGAAGTGGGAAGGATCTAGAAGGAGTTGCAGAAGGGGAAGCTGTAATCAGAATATATTGTATGAAAAAAATACTTTCAGTAAAAAAGAAATAAAGGCTAAAAACTCAAACAAAAAAAATGTTCATCTTCTAGCATATTAAAGTAGCCTAGAATAAAGTATACAGATTAGCAAGCTCATTTCGGAATGACTTAATTACATAAACATATATGTGTACACACACAACATAGTTATGTGAGTGAAAGTGAGGAACAACACAACGTGAATGACAGAGAGACTAGAGTAATATATATTTTCTCCTCAATCCAAGCCTTGAGGCCTCTCGAGAGCCCGTAGTGTACCAGGCTCTGTATTGTGCATGGAAAAAAAAAATGAAAGCGAAAACAGAAGGCCTGAGTGTGCTCCTGATCGTAGACCCTTGTTCTTTCATTTCCGGTCCCGTGACGCATCCTGTCGTAAACCCCGGCCAGCTTTATCGAGTACAAAATTAAAACACGTGCGGAGAGGTTTTAATTCTTTGATTGTCCCTACAAACTTACCATGGAAAGATGCAAGCCTGCCTTTCAAGTGTGAAATTGGGCTTGGCGCTTGATGGGAAGGGAGCAGTCCGGATAGTGAGGTCGAAATCGTTGGCTTTCTATACAGACGAAGCACTTTCTTCGAGAGGCCCTGCAGTCTGATGATCTTGTAGCAGCAGATGTGAAATGTTGGGGAACATGGGACCAACTTCTCTCCGAGTGAAGAGTGAGAGGTGTCCCACTAAGCTTCGGGTGGGAGTGTTGCATGGCTGGGGATAACAACCTGGAGCGAAAATTAGCATGACTGTAGCCTAGGATTCAGTCATCTGAGCAGATGTGTTAAAATCACGCGGAAAAAAAAAAGAAAAATGAAAAATCACGACATTCTAAAGGCAGCAAACTTGCTTAGAAGTTGGGTTTTCTTTAAAGGAACCTATGTCATCAGGAAGAACAAAGTATGGGTCCTCCGGCCCCTAGTCAACCGTGGGTGCCGCATCGCAGATGGCCTGCAAACTAATTTCAGAGTGACCTTGTGATGGGGTTACGGGCCTGAGAAATTGCAGTGGAGGCCTCAGGCGGGATTTATGGGATGACTCAAATTGGATTTTGCATGAGGAAGGGAAAATGTCATTTAGCATTTACTGTCCCGTGCTATGTTAACACCAGGCGAGGAGATGGCCAGACACTGTTGACACTGCTGTCCCCCTGCCCACTTCCTCCGGAGGGCCTGTTGCTAGTCAAGGGGAAGAAAAAGCTGCATGACTTCACACCTGCTGGCCAGGACTTCTTCCTGCCCTCCTTTCTTCCATCTCCAAATGTTACCTTTTCCTTAGGGCGTACACGAAGACTCCCACATTTGCTAATGTCAGATACCGTGATGTCCTGGTACCTGGAGGATTACAAACTCACACAAACATCCTACATCTGTTACTAGCCTCTTCGAAGTCTTTTTTCTTATTCCTTTATTTTTAATTAATTAACTGCTTATATTTCTCATGTGTGCATTCATGTTTGTGCAGAGGCATGCGAGCACTTATGTGCAGTCTGGAGGCTAAAGATTGACGTCATGTGTCTTGCTCAGTAGCTTGACGCTTTATTCTTTGAGGTAGGATCTTGCACCAAACTAGGCACTCACCTTTTCAGTTTGCCTTGCTGGCCAGCATGCCCTGTGGATCTTCCTGGCTCCCAGTTCTCCAGTGCTGGGATTACAGAGGCATGCTGCTATGCCCAGCGTTTCTATGTGGGTTCTGGAGGTCGAACTCAGTTCCTCATGCTTGTGTGGCGAACACTTTACCAACTGAGCCATCACCCCATCCCTTCCTTCTTCTGGATTAAATTCATTGGAGCCTCCTAATTTTAACGTTGGATAAATTCAAATTCGGGAAGTTGAAATCACTCCTATGGAAGAATGAGTAATATTCCCTATCCTACGTTGACCTGGACCTCTGCTCTGCCCTTGACCCTACAACCCGAGTCTCTTCTTTACATTGTAAAAGGGCTTTGCAGACACGAGCAAGTTCTGACCTTGGTGGTGAATGAAAGAGCAGGTGAATGAATGACTGAATGAATGAGCATACTTAGGATGGGAGATGATCCTGGGTGCCACCTTAATCCCAGAGCGTGAAGCAGCTGTTTTGGGTGCAAGAAGCAAAGTACTGGGTTTGTCCTCAACGTTTCCAGTTTTTGGAGAATGTGGATTCCATCCTTTTGCACCTCCAGAACTCAGGAGAATCCAGATGTGAGGGTCTAGGTCCCTGTATTTGCGGCAGTGCGTTTTAGCAGCCAGAGGGAGGCAGCTCTCCTCCCCAACTCCTCCTACTGCCGTCCTGGGAGACCTGGGTTTCATGCCCCAGGAAGACAGTCCAGAGCTCCAGCTCTGGCATA
>CABHPP010149020.1:33484-48311 GCA_902168425.1 Peromyscus attwateri | reverse complement strand
TGGTTTTTTGAGACAGGGTTTCTCTGTATAGCTTTGCGCCTTTCCTGGAACTCACTTGGTAGCCCAGGCTGGCCTCGAACTCACAGAGATCCACCTGCCTCTGCCTCCCGAGTGCTGGGATTAAAGGCGTGCGCCACCACCGCCCGGCAATAAATCTCTTATAAAACAAAGTCTAAGCTTTATCAGTGCTTATCTTTCTCTGTGTTTGTGTGTGTGTGTGTGTGCGTCTGTGTGTATCTGTGTGTGTGAGTGTGTGTGTGTGTGTCTGTGTGAGTGTGCCTGTGTGTGTGTATGTCTCTATGTATGTATATGTGTGTGTCTATGTGAGTGTGTGGGCATGTGTAAAAATTATGGAAATTCGAAACAGTCTAGAATGAAGCTTAACCATATTCATATGTCAATCTGTGCACATATTTTAAATAATATTTATATTATATAATTTCAAAAAAACCAAATTACTGTCCTCTCTCTTTGTAAGCTGGTAGAGGAAGATAATGTATACATTTAAATATTTTATACACATGTACATATTTATGAGACATTATCCATGTCTCAATATTTTATTTGCATATGTAGACACAACACAGGAACAGGAAAATATACAGCTGGGGTAGAGAGATGGCTCACACATTAAGAGCATGTGCTATTCTTACAAAAGCCCTAGATTATGTTTCCAGCACCTACATGGTGGCTCACATTCTCCTGTAACACCAATTCCAGGAGATCTCACAAACTGTTTTGGCTTTCTCAAGCACTGCATTCACTTAGTGTACACACACATACACACACACACACACATACACACACACACACACACACACACACACACACACACACATACACACACCAGAGAGAGAGAGAGAGAGAGAGAGAGAGAGAGAGAGAGATTCAAATGCACAAATAAAAGAAAAATAAATCTTTAACAATACCTATAGATAGATATCTAATAACCGATTTTGCTCCCTTGCTCCTTTGGCACTGTCTCAAATGTGTACATTATTTCTACATTCATTATAATACACAGAATCTCTAGTAAAAACACAGTTTCATAAACAGCTTTTTTAGCATTTTGTGAACAAGTCTTAGAGACTTTCCTCACACTCAACACCTGTTTTAGATGGCACACTGGAGACGTGCTTTTTTATTCATGCTTTTCTACTTTAGACTTGCCACAGTTGTACAAACCAAAACACGCTCCCCCAAGAGTAAAGACACACTCTCTTGCTTTGTCACTTACCTACTATGATGAATACTATAACAGTAAATATAATACTTGGCAATAACAACCTGGGTACCAGCTCACCCAGCAATTTCCCAAGGAAATATGGTGACACTCCGTAGTATCCACTGGTATGCTCATGTCTATAGAGACAAAGATCACATTATACACCCTTAGATTAGTCCAGAAGGCACAGGTGAGATGCTGGCTACACTGACTTCTGCCACCACAGGGAGCCTAACAGGACAGTGCCCCCTATGCTCCAGGCTGACTCCCATACACGTCCCCATCTTAGGGACCAGCATCCCTAGGCCAGCATCCTGATGACATTCTCACTAGGATTCTCCCAATCAGAAAACTCTACCCTGTTTTGTCCATTCTGGTCACACAACAGCCCCTCCTGGGAAACAGCCCGATGTGTACATTCGACTCAGAGTCCCTGAGGAGCAGCTCATTCCTACCTTACCTCAGACAGTGGTCATGGAGACTTCTCTCCTTCCAGTTCTCATGAAGAAGGTGACACTGTCACTCTGAGGTCACAGTGCAGCTTCAGGACACGACATCCTTCTCTCCAGCTACTCTCACTTTAGGACAGATGTACTCCTTCAATAATCTCTTTTTAAAACCATGAATCTTTACCAGATATGAAACCTAATCCTTTCCCTTCCTCATCCTTCCAAATCCCAAGCTCTTCCCCTCCCATTGTCTTCATTGTATCTCTGTGGGGTTTTCATTGTTGCTGTTGTTGTTACAGGATTATCAGTGTGGGCTGGCCTTAAATTCCATATGCGGCCAAGAATGACCATCCTCCTGCCTCTACCCTGGCCCCAAGTGCAGGAATACAGCCACGCTCAGGGTTTTGTGATACTGTGAATCTAACACAGGGTTTCAGGCACACAAAGCAAGCACTCTAACTACTGAGTGAGGCCCTCAGCTCCTCTCTGAGGACTCCTCTCCTGGGCATGTACTTGGAGGCAAATCTTGGCCGTCATTGAGAGCAGTGAATCCTAAACACAGGCCACCAGGGAAAGGTTCTTCCATGTTTGAAAAACACAGCCCTTTTCTACACAGCTGCTGTCTGGCTCTTTCCAGCCCTCCAGCAAGAGGAGACTCTCATTCTTGTGCAGCTGTACCTCTCCAACTCCAATGTGCTGCTGAACCCACCACACTTTAGCTCTGTGAAACCCCTGACATCTTTCTTTGGGAGGTTATAAATTTCCAGTGATTTTTAGGCCCTACTACTGTACTGTTCTCAGTACTGAGATCTGGTGACCACACCCCAAATTTGAAACTTTCACTGAGCAGCAGACACCTCTGCTCTTGATTTCTCATCCATTTTTTATTAATATTAGTAATCTCTTTACATACTTCCAAACCCCTGGTGCCACAACAATGGTAAACACAAACTTTTATAATTTCTTTACTTTTCAACTAAACAATTAAAAGGGGGGGAATACTGGATTTTCATGAGATAACATTCTAGGTTCACTATGAATCTAAGCAACTTGGTCACCGGTCCCCGATGCCTGCTCCTGGAGCAGGGGTTACTCACAGAAAGCGATCCCAGTCGATCTTGAAGAGCTCCCTGGTAGACAAGCTCCTGACACATTCAAAGCCTGTGAGCAAGAAGAGCAGGCTGGCTCTAGCCAGAGAGAAAAGAGGAAAAAGAAACAGTAAATTCAACATTAGAATGGTTTTATCCCAGTTGAGCTTGTTCTCTCTATAAAAAACATCACGTAGATTTAAAAAAAAAAAAAAAAAAAAAAGCAGGACTGGAGAGATGCCTCAGCAGTGAAGAGTGGTTGTTGCTCTTGCAAAGGACCCAGGTTTAGCTGCCAGCACCCACATGGTGGATCCCAACCATCTGTCACTCCAGTTCCAGTGGACATGATGCCTTCTTCTGATCTCCACAGGTCTCAGGGCACATACATGGTACATATACATCCATGCAGGCAACAGTCATACACATAAAAATAAAATAAGTATTTAAAAAACAAACAAGGATAATGTGGAATTGTTCTGGTAAAAATGTTGGATGGTATGAGTCGAGTAAATTATTCATCTTCTCTGTCTTTACAGAGGTATCTATTAATCAAAATGTGTCCTCTAAAATCCAACAATTGGATAATGAGCATTAATGTAATGATCCTAGAGTATGTCTTTTAGGAGTACATTAGTTTTAGTTGAAATCATGAGAGTGGAGCTTCATATGTGATCTATGTTAACCTTATGTGAAGAAACAGCAATGCAGTGTCTTCCACAAGAGGGCTGAGAGAAGGTGGCCAGACAGGAAGAGCCTGGGAGAGAATCCTCACCTCAGACACTTACACTGCAGTGTGGAGACACATTTCTTTTTAAATCCACTGAACTTGTGGCATTTAGTAATGGCAGCCCAACCTATCACTCCAATTTAACTAACAAAATAGATAAGCATCATTCCTAATGTATAAAGAGAGAAACATAAAGATTAATAAAACTCCAAGGAGTTTTTATATCCAGTTGACTGTGTTGATTTACAGAAGAGTAAGAATGAAAACATGAAACAGTGGAGGGAATCTCTGCTCAACAGCTTACTGCAGACATGGACTGTAGAGACATCTTTAAAGGCTTGATTATCCCTCAAATAGGCCAACAACTTCCTGCATGGTTCCTAAAGAGCTCAAATAATGAATTCAGTCATGCTTATTTATGAAGATGTAATTTGTGTTCCTGTGAGAGGGGATGGTAAACAGGAGGAGGGGAATAAAAGGCCCTCTGCATTTATCTGTTTCCTGGACACACATGTCAGTTTCCTCTAGACAGATGCATGATTGTGTCCTAACAGCCAGCTACATAACACCTTCTCAACTGACAGTCAGAGGTCAGTGACTCTCTTTATCTAGGTACACAGTGGTAGTTAGATAACCAGATAAGATGATGGGAGACCTTGTTGGAGACTAGGTTTCCTTCTACATTAAAGAAAAATTCCATTTTATAATCTACCAAAGGCCAGATTAAAGAAAAAGAATGGAAAAGAAAGACAACCTAAGAAAGGATAAGACTCCAAGAAAAGCAGGAAGCAGACTTCCAAACTCCTGGACTTGGGAGACAGAGGCATGAGGACTACTGCAGACTGAGGCAAGCCTGGGCTACATGACAACTGTAGCCCTGCTTCAAAGGTCCAAACATATAGCAGAGAACCTGAGCACTCCATGACCAATGATAGAGTGGAGAACTTGGACACCCAGTCACCAAACAGAGAAGAGGACCTAAACTAAAGCCAGCCTGGGCTACATGACAAGTTCTGGGACTGTCAGGTCATAACTGTGGCCTCAAAGCACCAAACAAGAGCAGAGGACCTGACATGAGCACCCCATGACCAAACATAGAGCAGAAGATGTGGGTTTCTCCTCCTCGCCCAATGAGCCAGTCTTGCTTTCAAGGCTTTATTCTACTAAATGCACAGCTTTCTCTCTCTCTGCTCTTACATTCTCACACATACCTGTTCCCTGGTGCTCAGGGCCTTCTCCCTCTCTCTGTCTCCAATAAGTTGTCCTCAAGTTCCATCTGAGCTTACTTTCATATATTTTATCAACAAAACCAAGAACTTAGAAAGGGAACGTTATGGCCCTGGCTATACTTAACCATATATACAACATCTACTTTCTTATCTGATTTTTTTAGATATCATAATTGTAGATTGACAACCTATAGCTACATATTGAAGGTATAAAACTAATATTATTCATTAACAATTTTGTGAAATAATTATATCAAACTAAATTAGATGTTGCCCATCACTATAAATATACACCATTTTTATAGTAATGCACTAGAAATATATTCTCAGAAACTTCGAAGTGTGTATTAAAATTTGTTGGATTGAATGTGCTGTACAATTTATTTTAAAGGAAAAAAAATCTTACTTCTCCTGTTTATCAGATTTTACACTCTTTCCCCACTGCCCTGGCAAAGTGTGCACTATGCTACCTGGAGGTCAATTGCTTCATAATTCACATCTAAGTGAAACACGTTTATTGTTCTGGGTTTGAACTATTTTACTTTGCATGATGTTCTTCAACTCTTCAATTCTATTCATATTGTTGCATATTCCCATTTTAAAGATAAGCAACATTTTGAGTCACATTTTCTTTATTATTATTTTTATTAAGAAATTTTTTATTCATTTTACATACTGACCACAGATTCCCTTCTCTTCCATCCTCCCCTCCCCACCCTTCCCCCCCCCCAACCTATCCCTCATTCCCTCCTCCAACAAGATAAGGCCTCCCATGGGGAGTTAGCAGAGTCTGGTACATTCAGTAGAGGCAGGTCCAAGTCCCTTCTCTTGCATAAGGGCTATGCAAGGTGTCCCACAATAGGTAGTGGGCTCCAAAAAGCCAGCTCATGCACCAGGAATGGATCCTGATCCTACTGCAAGGGGAACCCTTAAGCAGATCAGGCTATACAACTGTCTCACTTGTGCAGAAGACCTAGTCCAGTCCCAAGGAGGCTCTACAGTTATTGGTCTAGCATTCATGAGTTACCACTAGCTTCATTTGGTTGTCTCTGTAGGTTTCCCCATCATGGTCTTGATGCCCCTTGCTCATAGAATCCCTCTTCTCTCTCTCTTCGACTGGACTCCTGGAGCTCATCCTAGTTCTTGGTTGTGGATTTCTGCATCTGCTTTCTACTGAATGCACTAGATGACAGTTAGGGTATTTGCTGATCTGATGACTGGGGTAAGCCAGTTCAGGTACCCTCTCCACTATTGCTAGTAATCTAAGCTGGGGTCATCCTTGTGGATTCTGGGAACTCCCCTTGTAGCTGAAAGTTTTCCTGTGTCCCTCCCAGTCTGCAGCGGCTCACACCAAAATAAACACACAAAGGTTTATATAATTATGAACTGTACGGCCTAATGGTTCAGGCTTCTCACTAGCTAACTCTTACATCTTAAATTAACCCATTTCTATAAATCTATACTTTGCCATGTGGTTTGTGGCTTAATGGTACTCTACATCTTGATTCTTCTGGCAATGGCTAGCATGTCTCCTCTGCTCTCTTTTCTCCTTCCTCTCTCTCTACTTGGAATGTCCTGCCTAATCTTTTTCAGCCTCACCATTGGCCAAACAGCTTTTTTTTAATCAACCAATCAGAACAACACATTCATAGCATACAGAACATCAGCCATGATTTCCCCTTTTTCTTTTTAGTCAAAAGGAAGGTTTTAACTTTAACATAGTAAAATTACATATAACAAAAGAGTTATCAAGCAAGAATTATAGTTATAATATCTAGTCTATTTGTATTTGGCAAAATTAAAAAAGATATCCTATCTATCCTATATTTGTGAGTCTAAGGTTTCATATCTAATTTATCCTTTATCACAACCAAGGAAATTATAACTATCGAATCTTCAGCTACATCAAAGACCTCAGAAGGATATAATATTACTTAAGTAAATAGGAAGAGCATTGTGAGAAACTTCCAAAAGTCTAGAATGACAGAGACAACTGTTTACATGGACAGTCATCCAAAGTTCCTCTGCAATGTTGGAGCATCCATCTTTAGCCCATAGGCCTAGAGTCTCTCAGTCACTTTTCTCTGTATCCTGTACAATGTCTGGCAGTTTATTCTGTGAAGTAGGAACCTGAAGGACCACTTTGCCTTGCAAAGTTCAGTGGTCACCCTCCTATGGGTCCTGCATGTCCAGTCAATATAACATTTTGTCAAGGAGTCCAGGCAAGAACAATTTCTTGCCCAAATGGCTATATTTGCCAAGAAAAATATAAACTCCATATTGTAGCATGAATCTTAAAAGGTTCTTATTAATAAAATCAAACCTGAGGCCAGTTATTGGGGTGAACACTGGCAGGTCAGAGAGACAGAACAAACCACAGCTAACCTCACCTGGCCAACCAACTTCTTGCCTGGTCTTGTTTCCTCAGACTGGAAGCCTCTGTGTCCTCATATCCGAATGGTTCTCTGCTGAACTGTGCTTCTTAAAAGCCTGAATGCTTAACCAGCTAAATGCTTAACCAGGCCAAAATGCTTCTCCAGGCCAAATGTCTAACCAGGCCAAATGCCCCTAGTTTCTGGTCCTCATGCCTTATATACCTTTCTGCTTTCTACCACCACTCCCTGGGATTGAAGGCTTGCTTTCTGGGATTAAAGGCGTTGTTACCATGCCTGGCCGTTTCCAATGTGGCCTTGAACTCACAGAGATCCAGAGGGATTTCTGTCTCTGGAATGCTAGGATTAAAGGTGTGTGCTACCACTGCCTATCCTCATGTTTAACATTGTGGCTGTTCTGTCTCTGACCCCAGATAAGTTTATTAGCGTGCACAATTTTTGGGGGAACACAATACCACAACACCATATGGAGTGCCTTCGATGCTCATCTTTTTCTTTGAAGTAAATTGGTGTTGCCAGGAGCAGATGTGTCTCACTGTGCAGAAAGTCTAAGTTTTTAAAACATTTTTAAATGCCATAATCAGTAGGTCTTTGAAGTATTTGAAGATTATCTACCTAATAGAAATATATCTATGTATACCTAGAAAACTTAGCTAACATGACTATAAGTTTGACTATCATAGAAGTCTTACCAATACTCTACATTCCCTAGCACCCAGTTTCTCCCTATCACCACAATGTCTCCCTCTATGATGGTATCTCTTTCATTGCTCTCCCACTCCATCCCTGTTCCAGCTTGACCATCCCATTCCCTTATGTTCTAATCACCCATCCCCTACACTCTATTGCTCCCCCTCATCCCCAGTTTACTCATAGAGATCTTATCTATTTCCCCTTCCCAGGGCAATCAATGTGTCCTTCTTAAGGTCCTCCTTGTTAGCTAGCTTCTCTGGAGCTGTGGGTTGTAGTCTGGTTACCCTTTGCTTTACATCTAGTATCCACTTATAAGTGAGGACATACCATGTTTGTCTTTCTGAGTCTGGGATACCTCACTCAGGATGATATTTTCTAGTTCCATCCAATTGCCTGCAAATTTCATGATGTCATTGCTTTTTACTGCTGAGTAGTACTCCATTGTGTATATGTACCACATTTTCTTTATCCATTCTTCAGTTGAGGGGCATCTAGGTTGCTTCCAGGTTCTGGCTATTGCAAATAATCCTGCTGTGAACATAGTTGAGCACGTTTCCTTGTGGTATGATTGAGCATCCTTTGGGTATATGCCCAAGAGTGGTATAGCTAGGTCTTGAGGAAGACTTATTCCCAATTTTCTGAGAAACTGCCATACTAATTTGCAAAGTGGCTGTACAAGTTTGCACTCCCACCAATAGTAAAGGAGTGTTCTTGCTCCACATCCTCTCCAACATAAGCTGTCATCAGTGTTTTTGATCTTAGCCATTCTGACAGGTGTAAGATGGTATCTCAGAGTCATTTTGATTTGCATTTCCTTGATGACTAAGGATGTCGAGCAATTCCTTAAATGTCTTTCAGCCATTTGAGATTCTTCTCTTGAAATTCTCTGTTTAGATTTGTACCCCATCTCTTAGTTGGATTGTTTGGTATTTTGCTGTCTAGTTTCTTGAATTCTTTATGTATTTTGGAGATCAGCCCTCTGTCAGACATGGGATTGGTGAAGATCTTTTTCCATTCCATAGGCCATTGTTTTGTCTTATTGACCATGTCCTTGCCTTACAGAAACTTCTCATTTTCAGGAGGTCCCATTTATTAATTGTTGTTCTCGTGTCGGTGTTGCTGGTGTTATATTTAGGAAGTGATCTCCTATGCCAATGTGTTCAAGGCTACTTCCTACTTTCTCTTCTATCAGGTTCAGTTGTCTGGATTTACATTGAGGTCTTTGATCAACTTGGACTTGAATTTTGTGCATGGAGATAGATATGGATCTATTTGCAATCTTCTATATTTTGACATCCAGTTATGCCAGCACCATTTGTTGAAGATGCTTTCTTTTTTCCATTGTACAGTTTTGGCTTCTTTGGGAAAAAAAATCAGTTCACAGGTGTGTGGATTAATGTCAGGGTCTTCAATTCGATTCCATTGGTCCACATTTCAGTTTTTATGCCAATACCAAGCTGTTCTGTTACTAAAGCTCTATAGTACAGCTTGAGGTCAGGGATGGTGATACCTCCAGAAGTTGCTTTATTGCACAGGATTCTTTTAGCTATCCTGGGTTTTTGTTTTTCCATGTGAAGTTCAGCATTGTTCTTTCCAGGTCTGTGAAGAATTGTGCTGGGATTTTGATGGGGATTGCATTGAATCTGTAGATTTCTTTCGGTAAGATTGCCATTTTTAATATGTTAATCCTACCTATCCAATTGCATGAAAGATCTTTCCATTTTCTGATATCTTCTTCAATTCCTTTCTTCAGAGACTTAAAGTTCTTGTCATACAGATCTTTTATTTCCTTAGAGTTACCCAAGGTATTTTATATTATTTGTGGCTATTGTAAATTGTGATGTTTCTCTGATTTCTTTCTCGGCCCACTTATCATTTGTATATAGGAGAGCTACTGATTTATTTATTTATTTTTTTTAGCTAATCTTGTATGCTCCTACATTACTGAAGGAGTTTATCAACTGTAGGAGTTCCCTGGTAGAATTCTTGGGGTCACTGATGTATACTATCATATTATCTGTAAATAGTAAAAGTTTGACTTTTATTTTCCAATTTGTATCCCCTTGATCTCCTTTTGTTTTCTTATTGCTCCAGCTAGAACTTCAAGTACTATATTGAATAGATATGGGGAGAGTGGACAGCCTTGTCTTGTTCCTGATTTTAGTGGGATCGCTTTGAGTTTCTCTCCATTTAATTTGATGTTGGCTGTTGACTTGCTGTAAATTGCCTTTATTATGTTTAGGTATGTTCCTTGTATTCCTGATCTCTTCAAGATCTTCATCATGAAGGGGTGTTGAATTTTGTCAAAGGCTTTTTCAGCAGCTAATCAGATGATCATGTGGTTTTTTTTCTTTCAGTTTGCTCATATGGTTATTACATTGACAGATTTTCCTATGTTGAAATACTCTTGCCTCTCAGGGATGAAGCCTACTTGGTCATGGTGGATAAGTTTTTTGATGTGTTCTTGGATTCAGTTTGCTAGTATTTTATTGAGTATTTTTGCATCAGTGTTCACGAGGGAGATTGGTCTGTAATTCGCTTTCTTTATTGTATCTTTGTGTGGTTTGGGTTTCAGGGTAACTATAGCCCCATAAAAAGAGTTTGGTAATGTTCCTTCTGTTTCTATTGTGTGGAACAATTGGAGGAGTATTGGTATTAACTCATCTTTGAAATTCTGGTAGATTTCTGAATCGAAATCCTCTGGTCTTGGGCTTTTTTTTTCTTTTTCTTTTTTTCTCTTGGTTGGGAAACTTTTAATGACTGTTTATATTTCCTTTGGGGTTATAGGTCTATTTAAATTGTTTATCTGATCTTGATTTAATTGTGGTATGTTGTACCTACCCAGAAAATTGTCCATTTCTTTTAGATTTTCCAATTTTGTGGAGTACAGGTTTTTGAAGTATGAACTAATGATTCTCTAGATTTCCTTGTTGTCTGTTGTTATATCTCCCTTTTCATAATTTGGATGCTCTCTCTCTCTCTGCCTTTTGATTAGTTTGGATAAGGTCTTGTCTATCTTGTTGATTTCCTCAAAGAACCAACTCTTTGTTTCATTGATTCTTTGTATTGTTCTCTTTGTTTCTATTTTATTGATTTCAGCCCTCAATTTGATTGCTTCCTGGCATCTATTCCTCCTGGATGAGTTTCCTTCTTTTTGTTCTAGAGCTTTCAGGTGTGCTGTTAAATTGCTAGTGTGAGATTTCTCCAACTTCTTTATGTGGACATTTAGTACTATGAATTTTCCTCTTAGCACTGCTTTCATAGTGTCCCATAGGTTTGGGTATGTTGTACATTCATTTTCATTGAATTCTAGGAAATCTTTAATTTCTTTATTTATTTCTTCCTTGACCCATTGGTGATTCAGTTGAGCATTATTCAGTTTCCATGAGACTATAGGCTTTGTGTAGTTGTTGTTGTTAAAATCTAACTTTAAGCCATGGTAGTCTGACAAAACACAGGAGGTTATTCCATTATTTTTTTTTTTTGTATCTGTTGAGATTTGCTTTATGACTGAGTATGGGGTTGATTTTAGGGAAGGTTCCATAGGGTGCTGAGAAGAAGGTATATTCTTTTGTGTTAGGATGGAATATTCTGTAGATATCTATTAAGTCCATTTGAGTCATAACATCTGTTAGGTCCTTTATTTCTTTTTTCAGTTTCAGTCTGGTAGATCTGTCTTTTGGTGAGAGTGGTGTGTTGAAATCTCCCACTACTAATGTGTGGGGTTTGATGTGCGTTTTAAGCTTTAGTAGTGTTTCTTTTATGAATGTGGGTGCCTTTGTATTTGGGGCATAAATGTCCAGAATTGAGACTTTATCTTGGTGGGTTTTTCCTGTGATGACTATGCACTGTCCTTCTTGATCTCTTTTGATTAATTTGAGTTTGAAGACTATTTAGTTAAATATTAGGATAGCTATACTAGTTTGCTTCTTAAGTCTATTTGATTGGAAAGTCTTTTCCCAACCCTCTACTCTGAGGTAGTGTCTGTCTTTGACGTTTAGGTGTGTTTCTTATATGCGGTAGAAGGAGGGGTTCCTGTTTACCTATCCATTCTGTTAGCCTGGCGAGTCACATTTTCTTTATTATTTATGTGATAGTAGACACTTAAATTCCTTAACTTGATTACTGTGCATAGCATTCCAATGAACATCAGCCCTCACCAGCATTTTGGGTAAATGATTTTAAATGTGCATATAAGTATGCACAGTATAAATATCTGTGTCCAATTATTTCTTTCAATGACTTTCTCCTTAATGTTTGGCTACCACCTCAACCCTATAATGTTGTTGAACCAAAGAAGCTCATATGCCACAAAATTCAAACCCAGTTCCTAGTTATACAGTTGGACAATGTACAAAGACTTTGCTGGATCCAATAATGAGAAGCATCTCTGGCCTCTTGAACATTACTGATAATGTAAATATTGATATTGACCCTGAGATTAATTTAATAGCTTTATTCTATAGATGATGGTGAGGAAGTGTTTTGAACTGTCCTACTTAGGTTTCTTTTACTGTGGTGAACACCCTGACCAAAAGCAACTTAGGGAGAATGGAATTTATTTGGCTTATGTATATGAGGTCACAGTCTATCCCCAAGGAAAGTCAGATAGGAATTCAAGGCAGGATTCTGGAGGCAGGGATGAAAGCTGAAGCCACAGAGGAGTATTCTTTACTGGCTTGCTCCTCATGACTTGTTCAGCCTGCTTTTCTTAAACAACTCAGAACCACCTGCCCAGAGGTGGCACTGTTCCCAGTGGGCTAGCCCCTCCCACATTCATCATTAATTAAGAAAATGTCCCACAGACTGCCTACAAGTCAATCTGATAGATGAATTTTCTTAATTGAGGTTCCTTCTCCCACATGACTCTGGCTGATGCCAAGTTGACAAAAAACTAACCGGAACACTAACCCAAAGAGTCAACCACTAATCAGGACAACAGAAACAAACCACTTGCAAAGGCCATTGCCACAAACTCCAACTTCTTATAAAATACTGGTAGCAGAGAAAGTGGAAAATACAAATTAAGAGCATTTCACAATTTCTAAAAAGAATATAACAAAACAAGTAAGAAAGCTCTTCTTTATGTCTGCATTTTCCAAGAACATTTTCACATTAGGTTTTTAAGAGTTTATGTCTGAATGCTTCATGTGACAGTGTCTACACTGTCTATGCTCTGTGCTCTGCTGGGTTAAGATGTGCCATTTACACAGGGCACAAATGAAAAACTAGCAGATTTGTAAAGCATTCAGACTTTTACCATGAGGAATATGAAAAGAGGACAGATAGAAACAGATGTACAGGGCATCTCACTGCAGACTAACTTCTGATCCACATAGAAGGCAATTCATAGAAGAAGTAATTCTTATGTTCATTCTTTTCTTCAAAATTAATCAGTGTTTTCCATACATCAAAACAGATTTGTGGGGCTGTGAAGGTGGCCCCTTCAGTAATGTGTCTGCCATGCAGCCATGAAGACCTGAATTTAAATGCCTACAACACATATAAAAGTACCCAGGCACAGTACTTCTCATCTGTAACTCCAGTGATGATGGGTACAGAGGTGGACACTTAGAGCTCATCGGCCAGCCAGCCTAGCCAAGTCAATGAGCTCTAGATCCAGTGAGGGACCTGCCTGGAAAAAGAAAGTGGAGGGTCATCGAGGAAAACCTGGCATCAACCTCTGACCTCCACAGGCAGATACATGTATGCTCACCAACATGCACATGAGCACACACTCACATAAACATGAGTGCAGCCCACACAAACCTGTACATATAAGACCTCTCTCTCTCCCTCTCTCTGTCTCTGTCTCTGTCTCTCTTACACACACACACACACACACACACACACACACCATGACAATAGAAGCTTCCTTTAGTTTCCTTCAAGGAACCTCCATGGTCAAGCCTCTGTGGCCACTGGGAGGTACCCTGAGGGTGTGTGTGTGTGTGTGTGTGTGTCAATCAGTGAGGTTGTTGGGCAAACAGTGGTATGCCACACATAAATTACAGTGAAAATTCTGAAAATTGTAATCCTGATTAAAAACTATTTTTGGAATATGCTATAGTCATTAAAAAGATTTAACACAAAAGAATATCTTAAAAGCCACATTATAGCTCAAATTAGACAAGGACCACAAAGGTGACATCTTAAGACAAGTCAGGAAAAACTGAGTCCCATCCTATTACCCCATGTTCACATTCAAACAAAGCAAATATATTAAAGAAAATTGGTACTGGAGCAACAAAAGATGAATAAATATGTAAACTAAAAACATTTATGCGCCAAGACACTATAAACAGAATAAAAAGGAAATACACAGAAGGAAAGAAATGTATGTGGATCATGTATCTTGTGGGGGACTCACATCTCAGAAACAAAAATAACTATAAATCAATAGCAAGGAAAGTAAAGGGCCAGTGAGATGGTTCAGCAGGTGAGATGACTGCCACCAAGCTTGATGACCTTGAGTACAATCCTGAAACCCATGTCCTGGAGGGATCAGCTCTTGTAAATTATCCTTTAACCTCCATGTGCATGCTGTAGGACACACATGCCCACACACATACATGCACTAAAGAAATAAATAATTTTGGAAAGAAAAGAAAACATTCCTATTTAAAATGGGAAATTGCAGACAATTCATGAAAATCCAATGAACTGTGATTTTTTTTTTGTTAGATCTTATTCAAAACAAGAAAGAACATAAGTTTAGGTGAGGAGGTGGACAATTGGAGCCCTTGGGTTGTGCTGGTGAGGATATAAAATAGTACAGTGGAGTTGGAGACAGGACAGTATTTCCTCAAACAATTAACCCAGTGGCCTACGATTTGGCAACTCAAGCTTTCTACCTTAAAGAGCAAAAGTCCAGAGCTCAAACCAATGTACTTGCACACTCAGCAGCATGGTTCAGAGCAACCAAAGGTGGGAGCAAACCACATTTCCAGACACAGATGAATGGAAAGCAACACAGCACACACACACACACACACACACACACACACACACACACACACACAC